>JAAGKR010004628.1:55000-58982 GCA_011419295.1 Clarias macrocephalus
ATTCGAGTTTCTGCTTGCTAAGCTCCAGTAGAAATCCTCATCCTCAACACGTGGTCTTGTGCAAAGCCCACATGTAAAACACAGACACGACCACCTCCGTAATAAACACGGAGACGTTAGTCCCGTCTGAATCCATACATGAAATGACAGACGTCGGCTGAAAAAATTAAAACTCAAATGTCCCCCAGTAAAACTAGTCCCGTCCGAATAGTGCCTTAGTATCAGTATGCCTGTTGTCCTCCTCAGGGGCGTGGCCTCAGGGCAGGAGGCGGCTGATCTTTGATCTTTGTAGAGTTTTTAAACAGTGTCCGCCATGTGTCCGCCGCCTTGCACGTGGGCTGTTACTGTAAAAAACTCGAAAGAATTCATTTAACATAAATCTGCTCTAGTGTCAGGAAATGAATCTGCGCCTGACGACCAATCAGAATGCAGAACTCTGCAGTGCTGCCTCCGATACAGCAAAGCAGTGTCTTGTTTAGTTTCAGCTTGAGAAGAAGCCCGAGATGGATCAAGTTGCCATGGTGACACACAGATTAACTAACAGTAAAGCATGCAGATATTGCAGGTTCAAATTCCGCTGTCTGAGTGGGCGGGGTTTAGTCTTTCTCCGCGACAGTAGCCAATCACAGGCGAGAGCGTTTCCTCTGAGCGCCTCACGTGACCTCCTGTCTCCTCTCTAATTGGTTGCTTTGTTCTTGCCCTCACCCTCTCTGTAGGAGTGCATCAGGCAGTGTGTGCTAAATATACCCTGCTGCATCATCAGCACCAAATCAGGTCACTCTCCCACTGTTATTACTGAGAGTCTGCTCCCAGAGCGTGTGTGTGTGTGTGTGTGTGTGTGTGTGTGTGTGTGTGTGTGTGTGTGTGTGTGTGTGTGTCTTTACACACACACACCCCTCTCTCTCTTTCTGTGATGACTTGTAAGCACTCGGCTTTGACTCACAGCAAGCATCCAAGAATAACCTCCAGTACGGTCCAACATTGACAAAAAGTATTGGCACCCCCAGACTTAAGTTTGTTTGCTTGGAGCTTTCACAATTGTTGTATTGCTTGTACACCACAGAGGTCTTTTTTTTTTCTAAGATGCTATAATATACCCATAGAGAACTTTTTTGGTACAAATGCAGTGTACAGCATAGACTGTGTGTAATACAGTCCATTGAGAGACAGAGAGAGAGAGAGAGTGTGTGTGTGTGTGTGTGTGTGTGTGTGTGTGTGTGTGTGTGTGTGTAAAAGTTTTCCAACTGGTGCATCTTAAACGTTGCCAGGACATGACGCAATAAGAACAGGGCAGAACTTTGTGTGTTTACATGAAGAGATGACTCATAAAGATTGAGGATGAAGTAAGAGCTGCACTATAAGGTTGTGTGTGTGTGTGTGTGTGTGTGTGTGTGTGTGTGTGTGTGTGTGTGTGGGGTTGGGAATCAGGTGCACTTGGAAACATTGACATAAGAGTTATTGTTCTCTCTCTCTCTCTCTCTCTCTCTCTCTCTCTCTCACGCACACACGCGCACATACACACACCCAGCTTGGCTCAGGAGAGGTGAAGGATGTGACTCAGCATCCTCTATCAGAAGCAGAGCTGACAAATCATCCGATACGTCCCGGTCCAAAAGTATTAGCGTCCGTTAAAACTATTACATCAAATTAATATTAGATAGATTGAGCAAAGAAATTTGAAACTAATCAGTCAGAGGCGTTATGTAACGTCTCATCTGAGAACACATCATTCCTTTAAGAAATTTTTGTTCATCAGTAGTAATTTTGATGTTTCTGTTTAAAGTAACAGTTCTCCATCTTATTATTATTAATGGTATTATTTCATAACTTTGTCCATTGTACAGTGTTATCATGCTGATTGACATGAGGTGTGTGTGTGTAGGTACGGGAGATCCTCGGCCAGTGCTCATGCCCCGCCCAGTTCCCCATGACCAAAGTCTCAGAAGGAAAATACAAAGTCGGTGACTCCAGTGCACTCATCTTCATCAGGGTATGACATTACACACACAAAACACTTTAGCGTGGTGCTCTGCTTTTAAGTACTTAAACAACAATTATAAATGTTTTTGTTTTTTTCTAACACATAATAAATACGCTTTACTTAAAGATTACACATATATAGATACATTATAGATACACTGTATCTGTTTATAGGTACAGTTAATGTTGTGGATTGTGGGTGGGGGGTGGTGGGGGCGTGAAGGCGTCTCCAGTGTGAGTGGGGTATTTTACACAAACAAAGACATCAAAAACGACTCCTCCTCATGTGTTACTGCTAAAATGATAAAGAAATGTTCAATATTAAGATTATAGACTAAATTATAAAACATATGAAGCTGTGTATCCTTGGTAAGGCTTTGAACGATTATTATGGGATGTGAGAGAGATCCATACATCACAGCATGAGGAGGAGATGTTTTTTGATGTCTTTATTTCCCTGATGGGGATGTCATGGTTACCATGGTAACAGTGGGGGGGAAAAAAGAATAAAAAAAAGGTTCATTCATACTACACTAAAGCACTATTGGGACGGGACTAGTTTTACTGGGGGACGTTAGAGAAATTTCTGTTTCACAGAGGTACTTTGTGATTTTAATTCCGTCCGAATCTGCCACGTCTGTCTGTAAAAATTCCAGAGCAAATGACCTTCTGTTTTTCAGCAGACTCGGTGGTCCTCTGAGGAATCTAATCCCGTCCGAATGCGAATGTCTGTGTTTGCCGAAAATGTTTTTTTCCGAAACGCGTTTTCTTGTGTGTTTTGGTCAGCGTGGACTACCGTACAATCTCTAGTGCGCCGGTATTCGAGTTTCTGCTTCCTACGCTCCAGTAGAAATCCTCATCCTCAACACGTGGTCTTGTGCACCGCCCACATGTAAAACACAGACACGCCCACCTCCGTAATAAACACGGAGACGTTAGTCCCGTCTGAATCCATACATGAAATGACAGACGTCGGCTGAAAAAATTAAAACTCAAACGTCCCCCAGTAAAACTAGTCCCGTCCGAATAGTGCTTAAGGCGAAATGTTTTAAATTGGTTTTGACAGTTTTTGTCTGTCTATCTATAAAATTTATTATTTATATATTCATTTAATTCCTTTTTTTTTATTATAGTTTACAGTGGCAGCTGATTTGATGTCACAAATTTATACATTTAAAAATGTTAACATTTTTTTCAGTGCTAATTAATTTTACCATTAATTAAATCATAATTTGGTGAATTTTATTAAAGGTTTATTTGTTTAAACAGATAAATATCGTGCATCGTAGAAACATCTGATGTTACTCTCGTATTGTTACACCTCTGGCATGTTCTTCAGTTAGAAATTCAGTGGACTGTGATTTACAGTGTGTGTGTGTGTGTGTGTGTGTGTGTGTGTGTGTGTGTGTGTGTGTGTGTGTGTTATGCACCACTCCGTCACCCTGATGACCTGAAACACTCCGGCGCTGCACTTCACACAGCTGGCGGCTTCATTCACACACTCAGTTGTGTGTGTGTGTGCGTGTGGAAGGGAGGAAAGAGAGGAAGGAGACCTTGGCTTATTATCCCATAATTATTGATTTCTCCTCTCGTTTCCACGGTAACAAGGTTGCCATCCCATAACTTCACACTGCAGCTGGAAGGCACAGAGATATCTCAAAGATGTTGGACTCTCGTTACATAAACGGCAAATACACATCCCTTTTAACCGGCCGTTACTATGGAAACCATAATGTACAAGAGCGAGCGCAATACCATAAACCTGCTGTGCTGTAAGAGCAGCCATTTATAGAGAATTTATCAACAGTTTGTCGTTTTAGCTGCGTTTATCTCCTATGTTTAATCCCTCATTTCACCCTCACTGGTTTCAGGCCTCGCTCCATCCTGTAACAGAGAGACAGAGGAGAGAAGGATGTGGGTGGGATGTGTTGCTATGCAAAGATTTGTGTTAGACTGGAAGGGGAGAGAGAGAGGAGAGAAAAAGAGAGAGAGGGAGAAAGGG
>JAAGKR010004629.1:4606-58980 GCA_011419295.1 Clarias macrocephalus
TGTCCAGATATATATATATATATATATATATATATATATATATATATATATATATATATAGCTGGACTTCTAGTATCAAACCCAGACCTTGGCGGTGCAAGACAACAGTGCTAACCGCTAAGCCACCATGCCACCGTATACAGTATATGTGTGCATGTGTGTGGTGTTTTAACATAAAGTATAGCTATAGTGGGTTGGATCAATGTGGGTTTCTAACCACTTTAGATTTTGTTGGCTTTATTGATGTTTTAAGTGATTTATCTGATTGTAAAATGTTATTTACAGTTTTCAATCATACTGTATAAATCACTTTAAAACATGAATAAAGCATCTTTCCTTTTTCTCTTGACATGTCTTGTCTTGTATTGCTTAATTCTAATCATTAATTTGTTTTGAAAAAAAAATACAATTTCAGAATTTAAATAAGTCTCAGAAACAAAAGTCATCTCTAAGGGATTATCTTTATAATCCCTTAGATAAAGTGAAACAGATTAATTCTGTCTGGTAGTATAATTCACATCCTGTCTTTACATCCTGCTAATCCAGGAACCACCATGTTATCCATCCTGGATACGGTATGCTAGCTAGCTAGATGATCACTAGATGGTAGCAATGCTAACCACCAAGAACAGCACAGATATTTTGAATGTAGAACGATTTTATTGTGAACAAACATAAAAAAAAAAACAAAATTGGTTTGTTCTTTGCAACTTCCAATGTTTTATGTAGGACCAAAAAAAAAAAAAAAACCCCTATGAGTACATATTGTATGTTTAATGTCATTTTTCTATAAGAGCTGCTTGTCTACAGTATGTATGACACATGCAGATGCTTTCCTCTCTTGCTGTAATAATACTATTCATAATAATCCTAATAATTACAATAATCCGAATAATAATCCCAATAATAATGATGCCCCTATGAGTTATTGCTTAATTGTTCTTTTTTGTTGTTTCTTCTACAGTATGTTATTATAAGACAGCTTGACTGCGATATATTGACCCCTTTCCTGCCTTAACATTGTCGTCATTTCTCCTGTCTCAGGAACAGATAGATAGAGACATATATAAGAAAGGTAAAGACAGATGTGCACTTTTTCCAGTCCCTTTCAGACACACTGGGTCAATAAATTGCATTTAGAGTGAAAGGAAATAAAAAACGAGTCCTGAAACAGCTCACACGAACCCATTAACCCAGTTGTCAATCCAGACTTTGGCCTACGTATGCTTTTTTCTCAATTTGTCATGAAAGAGATCCAAACTTTTTTTTCTTCTTCTTCTTCTTCTTCTTCTTCTTCTTCTTCTTCTTCTTCTTCTTCTTGCCTTCGCTCATGGCTATCAGCCAGACAGATTTGGAAAAGACTGATGCATCTTCCAGATTTTTCATTTTTGCATGTGCGTGTGACTTTAATAGGATTCAGATCTTTGCCGAGTCTTTTAACTAGGTGAAATGCGATGGAGTGCGTGAGTCATGAGTCCTGTCATATGTCTGAGTAATTGTTATGAACCGAGTGACTCTTCGCGTTTGTAACGCTGCCCTGTGGACAAATAGCGCTATGAGTTCTGCTGATAGTTTCTCTTTCAGATAAACAGCTAAACTGACGTCACTCATGCATCGAAAAATCAGGCGTAGATTAGAGCTTACCAATAACTACATGGACAGTGTAGTCCATGGACAATACAGTATTTCGTCAATCCCATTGAAATCATTCAGTTTATAAGGTTTGCAACTGTTTACAAAGATGCTGATCCAGTAATACTGTATGTGTGTTCACATGCATAAAGTATCTAATAAGATTATTACTTTTTTTGACAAACCACACTGGCCTAATTCTCTACAGTACAGCGGTACCTCGGCATACGAATGCTCGCCTTATGGATTTTCACCTTAATAGCTGAAGTTTTGCAAAACATTTGGCTCAGCATAGGAAGCATTTTTTTTTATTTTAAGTTGCACATACTGTACCTCTGGGAGATGTTCGCAACATGTTTTGCATCAGTGGAAAGCCAAGTGAAGCGAGTTTACAAACTTTTTTGTGTCTTTTTTGCATTTTTTGCAAGATTTAGTAAAGAAATGGTACCATGGGTCCTACAAATTTTTGGACAAGGATGGTAGCAAGAAGAAAACGGAATCGTTTTTAGTTTCGATTTCAAGTAAGATCATAAAGTGAGGTTTAATGTCTGTTTTTTTTTTTTTCAGATTTTACTTTATTTTCATGTCTTTTCAAAATGTTTTGATTGTTTTTATTTGCAAAAATATGATCACAGTGTAGGGAAATTGGTAATCTTGTTAATATTTTTGTGTAGCTGGAACGGATTACCTGCCTTTACATTATTTCCTATGGGGAAATGCGTTTCGCAATCGGGAACGGATTAAATTCATACGCCGAGGTACCACTTCTGTATATTTAAAACCACTTTCTGAGAAAGGTCCCACTATCATACCTCCCTCCAAGTATATTTAAAATCACTAGTATATGAAAAATACTCCAAAATATTGTTATAAAAGGTACAATATTAACTAAACAGTAGCGAACTTTCCAGGAGATATTCCTAGAAATGCTAAACCAGTGCACATCTTGTCGATGTACTTAACCTAGCATATGACAAATGAACTCGTTTTCCTCTAAGTATACTTTAACATGGCAGTATATCCAGAGTAAACTATATGATTTTATTAAATAACTTGATTTTTGACTTTGCTGAGATCTTCGAGAGCTGTTTTGAGAGTATTGATGCGTTGCTTTGATTTCTGTATCTTTGATTCCAGAGAGAGGAAAAATATGTTTTAAACAGAAACTACAGCGATACTAAGGAAATCGATACTCATCAATACTCATCTTTTATTCATTTATTTCTCAGGTCAATGAGATGATTAGTTAAGAGACATGAAGAGACCTGATTTTAAGGTAAGCGTTGATACCCTTTCATACTCTCCATCATGCTTTTGCAATATTGATTCCCCCCCCCCCCTCCTGCTTGTGATATACCATTTTAAACAATTGAGTTTAATAAATCTAGGCATTCAGATGATTGATTTCCATCATTTTAGGCTTAAGGAGTGTTGCTAGAGTATTGCCAGCTGTGCAGATGGGAACTGCTTGTTAATGTTGTGGTGAATTTCAGCCATTTTTCTGCCATCTCCAATAAATATACAGTATGAAGGGCGTTCAAGTCAAACCCAGGACCTCTGATTGTGCATTGTGGGAATACAACAGGCTTTATTTCTCTTCTGCAAGTTGGTGTTGATTTTTAAGGATCGTCGTTTTTGGATGTACGGCCTTCTTTAAAATGTTTCCCCCCCGTTCACATGTTTTACTGTTTCATCACCGTACTGTGCTTTTACAGTAAGTAAGTTTTACGCCATCGTTTTGTCCTGGTTTGACATGAACACCCCAATTATATTCATGAGTTCAGAATATTCTGATGACCTGAACAGAAATCAAACATGCCCTGTTGAAAGTATGTAAGATGGTGGCAAGGGGTGGGGCTTCAGGGCAATGCGATAACATCATTTAAAATTCATGATTCATTTGCAATCAAACCTGAATTCAGTGAGGAGCCACTTGTCATTAACCCGTAGATCCGATCTTGTGGTACAATTTAACGGCACAAGCTCGTCTTTATGGGTCTCTGTCTCTGTGGTAGACCAGCTTCTGGCTCGTGTGTGTGGTTTTTATTATTATTATTATTTTTTTTTGTATACACACCTTAAAATTGCCTTCAAATCAGTTCAACACAATTTCCAGCCAGAGTAGTATAATTAAGTAAGATAAATTGAGTCTTTTCTAAATCTTACATCTTCTCACATTTTTTTTTATTCTACTGTGTATGTGATACAGAAACAGCGAGCGATCATACAGTAAGTGAAGTGTGTGTATCCGGGTTGAGGTAGTAGGTTGTATGGTTCCGAATGATACCTTGGGAGTTAACTGTACAACCTTCTAGCTTTCCTTGGAGCTCACTAACGTCGTCGAAGAAGACAGCAGAAGAGCAAAAAACAAATTGGTTTGGATTGTAAATATGATTTTTTTTTTGTTTTTTTTTTTACTTGTGCAAAATAATGTTTCAGTTATGCATTTTTATTTTTCCTGATATCAAGATGCAAACCTCCATGATGTCGAATGCTTGATTCAGATTTTTTACTCTTTGCTATTTTCTTGGCTAAATTTTTTTTCTTTCCATCATAATAACTTCAAAAGAAAGAAGAAAAAAAAGAGATGAGGAGATGTCTGGAATATAATGTATATTGATTATAACTTAAATTAAACTTTCATTTGTTTATTTGTTTTTCATGGACATTCCAAAACATTAAATGCAACTATAAACAAATCAAAGTATCAGACTATGTCACTGTTTAACTAATAAAAAAATATAAATGGTAGGCAAATTGCTGTGGTATGAAACACATAAAAGCTTTCAGGACATGGAAATTAGTTTGGTTTATTAGGTGGAAGCAGTGACTCATTGATTATTTTTTCTATAACAGCACATACCCAAGTGTTTGATTTCTTACATATTGCCCAGCTTCTATTAATAAAAACACATCTTGCAGTGATTACAGGAAGTCAGGATAAAACACACACACACACACACACACACACACACACACACACACACACACACACACACACACAACAAAAATAATAATAATAATAATAATAATAATAATAATAATAATAATTCACTCTGTACTTCATTACTGTTATGCCTTATCTGCTCTAACACCTGATCACACACACACCTGCTGGGTTTTGAGCATATTTCCTGATACTTAAAAATAGATATTTATATGTTATAATTGGTCATGAAGGGCGTTCAAGTTAAAATGGGTCTTGTGGTGAAATTTCTCAAGAATGAAAATGTAAAAGTGATTGACATTTACAGAGATTCTCAGCCGCAATAAACATTTGAATGGTGCAAACATTTTTAAAAATGCTTGCAGTCGTTCCCATAAACAATCAGCAAGTGGAATGCCTGATCATTTAAAATCGACTGATAACTTGTCGCCAACACGCGGAAGAGGCGCATCCGTCTATGAGAACTGTACACACAGGGCGTTTTTACTCTTCTAACTGTGTTCTGTTATATATGAGAGTACCATCTGAACAATCAAAACCTGTAGCGCTGCCCTGAAAGTCTTTTGTATTCAGTCAGTTGTAAAATTCAGCAATTTTTTTTTTTTTTTTTTTTTTGTAACTCTGCCAGACTTTCATGCAACGCCGTCTTCAGATCAGGACTGGATACTCACAGGGTCATGAGAAAGATATTCTTCAAACCATTTGTCTGTTGATTTTACGCTATATATATATTTTATATCTTGTTGTTAAATACATGCAAATTCTACAAGGCTCCTGTGGGGCTCCAGACTTTTGCACTCTAATGTAATAAAGCTCAGAAGTTATAAACTGACCGTCATAAGGATTATTTTATTAAAATTTCATCTGTTTCTAGAAACATTGTTGTTATTTTCTCCCCCTTGTAATCCTTCCAAATCAGTTTCAATTCATTTTTTTAATATACTGTATATTTATATTTATTTTCAGATGTTTATATATGAGCAAGTACACTTTACCATCACATTTAATAGGAATGTACTGTATAGATAACATTTATATCCCAGAATAAATACATGATTTTCTGGTACTGAACAAAACCAAGATTAACTAAACAATTTAATATTAAGCAACGTGTGGTATTCAGTTGCCAGCAAATGATGGATTTTATGTTTGATGTGTGGTACGATGCTGTGGTGTTTAAACAGTACCTTTAAAATGCATCATCCTCAAAATGAAACACTAATAGCTAAAATTAATTGAGGTTGACCAGCATTGTACAGAAATTAATAAGGTTATTTGCCTTGTAGGAGGATGCTGTAGTGTTCTCTTGAGTGTTAATCTTTAAATATGTCCAAATTGTATAGCAGAAGGGCGGCATGGTGGTGTAGTGGTTAGCACTGTGCCTTGCATCGCCAGGGTCCGGGTTCGATCCCCGGCCAGGCTCGATTCCCATCTCTGTGTGCATGGAGTTTGCATGTTCTCCCTGTGCTTGGTGGGTTTCCTCTGGGTTCTCCGGTTTCCTCCCACAGTCCAAAGACATGTAGGTTAGGCTAATTGGCTTTCCCAAATTGCCCGTAGTGTGTGAATGAGTGAGTGTATGTGTGTGTGTGTCTGTGACCTGCGATGGATTGGCACCCTGTCCAGGATGTACCCTGCCATGTGCCCCAAGTCTCCTGGGATAGGCTCCAGGCCTCCCGTGACCCTGAATACAGGATTAAGCGCTATAGATGATGATGAGTGAGTGAGTGTATAGCAGAACTTTTTTTTTTTTTTTTTTTTTTTTGTAAACAGCATGATCATTTATAGGTTAGAATTGTTGCCACCTCATAGTTTGCGGGTTTGAATCTAGTCTGAAGGTGTGGAGTTTGCATGTGTTCCCCATACTTGATGGGTTTCCTTCAGCTACTCCAGTTTCCTTCCACAGTCTAAAGATAGGAAATATAGGCTGATTGGCATCTCCAATTTGCACGTAATATATGAGAGGGTGACTATCTGTGCCCAGCATGAGATGGCATAGGTTCCAGGTGATCCTGCACAGGATGGAGAAAACCAGTACAGTAATGGACTTTTATCCAATATCTGTCCAGTACTAATAACAGTAGTGGTTGTTTTTATGGTTGCTGTAAGTAACCCACTACAAACCAAACAGAGATCATTTATCCCATCATTTCAACACACTGCAACAATTCTGAGGAAAACTATAATTGCAGTAGAAGATTCATTAAATGGATTCAAATTGAATATGAAATCAAAATCACTATTTGACACCTTGATACCCAGTTGTCACTATGGGCGATTAGAGAATGCCAATTAGCCTAATCTGCATGTCTTTGGACTGTGGGAGGAAACCGGTATACCCGGAAGAAACCCACCAAGCACGGGAAGAACATGCAAACCATGCAAACACACACACACACACACACACACACACACACACACACACACCTGAGACGGGACGCGAACCCTACTGGTGCAGGGCAACAGTGCTAAGCACTAAGCCACCATGCTGGCCATAGCAGCATGGAGTTATATACTGTACATACTGTATATAACAATAGTTTATTACATTAACCATCAGTTTTAGCATGGCTGAACATAGGTCAGTACAATCTGTGGTACTGGAAAGACGAGAGAGCAGCTGCCTGGCAAAACCCACTTTCAAAACCAGTCACAGGAGCACTTTCCACAAGAAACAACACTTTGTTTCCTTAGTAATTGTTCCCAACTAAACCTGGCTTTGTTGTTTTATTTACGCCTGAAGCAAGTCACAAAGCTAACTAGCTTCCATATCACAAGGCTGAATCCTAAATCCCACTCTAACACCTCTAATCAAGGGCACTGCTTTGTGTATGACAAGGGATTGTTCGTGCTATGTTGCACGCTAACTTTTTCCATTTAACTCTTTTTGGGATTCAACTGCGGATCCCAGAACTTAGCAAAGCTGAAAAAGTGGAAATCCAAAGTAAATCTTGTAAACGTCTCAGGACTGTCCATCACCTCCATGGCTTATGCTCCTCACCTTTTGGCTAATAATTTAGCCAAAGGGTGAGGAGAATAATTTAAAACTACTTTCACCCATGTTAAATACACTAACTGTCCGTCGCTAACTGCTCCACCAGTCACGGATAGTTAGTTCCGCCAGTCGCAGAAAGATACGTGCAGAAACAAATCCTTTGTAATCTGTTGCTAATAAATGTGGGACTGTTGTATAAAAGCAATATCACACTCGAGGTTGTGCTGTCGTGTTGAATATGAGCACAACTGGGATGCCTTTCAACCTCTCACAGCCATGCTGATATTTAACACAACAGCACTTCATCTCATGTGATATTGCTTAAGTAAATCAGACAATTTAGCAAGCTTTGATTGAAGCATTGGCTGGTTTTTGCAGAGAGTTGTGTTGTGTGGTTTGGAAGTGAGAGACCTACTTACAGGCTGCTCTTATAGAAAAGACGTTGAAGCTGAATTCTTCAGATGAGTCGCTTTACTTTCATTTTATAAGCGAGATGTTTGGGCGGCTCTGAGGTGTCATCGATTCGTCTGGAGCGAGACCTTTTGCTGGCGTGTCAGAAAGCTTCGCAGATCAATGCAGAGTTACCCTTTAACCTCTCAAATAAATCAATGAGATTGAGCCGGCGGGATCTTGGCTCAGTTGATAGAATGGCAGGGAGTTTAATGTGACCGGTCTGAACACTATTAGGGCTCTAAGGCTGCTGTGACTGATTATTATTTTTCTTCATCTCTGCATTATTACTATACACATGCTCTGGCTAAATCTTAGAGGTTCTTCTTGTAACCTCTTCAGTAGATTTTTGGATCTTTGCTGCATATCAGTGTCAGTGCGTTGGTTTTTCAAACTGGTCTGAAAATAAATAAATAAATAAATAAATTTGAAGGTGATGTTATAGGACAATAATCAATGGAAGGTTGTGTAATGCTGCCCATCACCATAAAGGTGAATAGTTTGCAATAACTGCACATCCTGAAATGTTTTAATCCGTTCCTACAGCAGCAATTTGCTAAGAATGTTTTTTAATGATTAAAGAACAATTTAAAAAATTTAAATTTAAAAATTGTCATTTCTAGGTGATAGGATATTAAATTAATATCACAATTAATTCAACATTTTACCTTTATTATAATTACTGAATGATTATTTTTATTGTTTGTTTGTTGGTTTGGTTGGTTGGTTGGTTGGTTGTTTGGAGTAAAGTAGCCAAACATTTTACTCAAGTAAGAGGAGCTGTAAAATAATATTACTCAAGTAGAAATAAAACGTAGTCATCCAAAATATTACTCAAGTTAGAGTAAAAAAGTATTTGGTGAAAAGATACTCAAGTACCGAGTTTCATCATAATGTCCGATTTATTTATTTTTTAGAAGAAAATAATAAAATAATGTAAAAAAAAAAAATTCAGACATTTTCAAATAAAAAAATAAAAATGAAATAAATAAAATTAAATTAAATTAATGAATAAAACAGCAAAATAGCAAATTAAGGAATAAGAAACACAAATTTCCTAATCTCCCATTTTTCACAATATAAAGCTTTTGAAATAAACACCTACTGTAGGTAACATATATAAGTTTGAACAGTGTAACTAGTTCCTGTGTAAGATATACTGTATATTCAGCCGCCCTGCAAATGACTCAGCAGATAGAAAATAACATTAGAACATGTGTACAAGAGTCTCACTTCACAATAAACTGTGTCCATGTTAACATTACAACATTAAATAAAATCGCTAAACTAACTTTCCTTCGTTTCCTTCGCTGTCTACAGTAACATGGCTGAAGATTTGACTACATGTGGTTATTGTTATTGCGGCTGACTGGTGCTGTTCTCCTTGTGCTTGGTGGGTTTCCTCCGAGTCCTCCGGTTTTCTTCCACAGTCCAAAGACATGCAGATTAGGCTAATTGGTTTCCTCAAATTGCCTGTACTGTGTAAAGGAGTGTGTGAGTCTGTGTATGTGTGTGTGCCCTGTGACGGATTGGCATCCTGCCCAGGGTGTGTCCTGCCTTGTGCCCTAAGGCTCCTGGGATAGGCTCCAGGCCCCCTGTGACCATGTATACAGGATGAAGTGGTATAGACAATGAGTGAGAGAATATGAGGAACAAACGGACAGAAGCATGTACTGTATATTATAAACCTATGATTAGCTGTTGAACTACCATTAGGAATTGGTTGAATATATAAAAAAAAAAAAATACAGTAAAAAACTGTGCAGTCCCTGGTGCTGAACAACTCAGTGACAGACCTTTTTTTCTCATTCTAAGTACCAAACAATGTGATAAATCTCTTGATATAAAAGAAATACATAATATAAAACATAATAATTGATAACTTAGATAGAAGCACACTACATTATGAAACACAAATTTCACTTTAATATAACACATTAAAGCAGGAAAGTAATTCATCCCAAACAATCCAAAGAACTACATTGTCAATATTAACCGTATTCAATTGCCAGACCTATTGCAGGATGCAGAACTGTTGTGTGTTTTGCAAATATTTGCAGTAATGAGTTGGTCATGAGGAGGTTCACTACAAGCCAATTCAGAATTTTTTGGCCAGATCAGATTTGCATGTCATGACGATTCACATTCATAATTATAAGTGACTGTTATCTGACTCTAATGTGGCGATGTCTGTCCTCTGAAACGGCATGTTTGCGCACATGGATACATTTTTGCTCACATTATCTATAATATTGAAATCCCCACGCTGACTGATGACATCAGCACCCTACACATGTCCAGAAGAAAAGATCAAGATAAACTCTTTAATAACATTTTGATTTTATATATATATATATATATATATATTTGCATTTTTGTATATATATATATATATATACAGTACAGACCAAAAGTTTGGACACACCTTCTCATTCAAAGAGGTTGAATTTGTATTATGGCAAGAAAAAAGCAGCAGAAAAAAACGAGTGGCATCATTACTTTAAGAAATGAAGGTCAGTCAGTCCGAAAAATTGGGAAAACTTTGAAAGTGTTCCCAAGTGCCGTCACAAAAACCATCAAGCGCTACAAAGAAACTGGTTCACATGCGGACCGGCCCAGGAAAGGAAGACCGAGAGTCGCCTCTGCTGCGGAGGATAAGTTCATCCGAGTCACCAGCCTCAGAAATCGCAGGTTAACAGCAGCTCAGATCAGAGAGCAGGTCAATGCCACACAGAGTTCTAGCAGCAGACACGTCTCTAGAACAACTGTTAAGAGGAGACGGTGTGAATCAGGCCTTCATGGTAGAAGATCTGCTAGGAAACCACTGATAAGGACAGGCAACAAGCAGAAGAGACGCGTTTGGGCTAAAGAACACAAGAAAGAACACAATAAAGAAAACTCGCTGAATGAGACGGGGTGTCCAAACTTTTGGTCTGAATTGTATATTGTAAAGAATGTATGTATACATTGTAAGGATCCAATACACTTATATTAAGAAATATATATACAATTAATCATAATATACTCTGTATAGTAAGACAAAAAGTATATAGGTATACAGTATAGGAACGGAGACCTTGAAATTGACTTGCAGAGGTATTTTAGTATTAAACATTTTATCCAAATGATCTCTTGCCAAACCGTTTTTTTTTTCCTCCCCCTAACTGCAGTGAAATTTATTTATATAACAATATTTTCTCGGTTATAAAGCTGTGGCGCACACTTGACAGTTAATACCTTGAACTCTAGGAGCCTGAAAAAAGAGCGAGTTTAGTAAATATTTTAATTTATTTGAGATTTTCTTGTGATGAGAGCCATACCAAATGGCCAAATGAGATTCTGTTGTCAATAAATAGCTGTTTAAGAAAACTGACTGATGCACTTAAAGACTTTCCCAAAGCTGTGCAAGGTCGAATAGTTACGGAAAAGCTACAGAACAATACAATCCAGGAGTGAAAAGGGCTGTAGAGCTAAAATATGCATGATGCAGTGAAGCGTTAATGTATAAAGACGAGGGCAGAGATTTGCAGACGTCAAGGTTGAGGCAATAATAGAGTTGATTGATTAAAGCAACTAGTTTAAAGCTCATATTGATTTCATTTGCTTGAATATTCCCTTTGGCTCCGTGGAGACTTTAGTGCATGCAGCCTGGAAGAAAATGAACTTGGACTTGAGTTATGTCGCACGGCGTTGTGAAAAGTACACGCTGGCATTTAGAGGACTGTATAGACTGTATACCTCAGGGACAAATGAAACAGAGAATTAATTGAATCGTACTATATAATGACAAGCTTAATAAATTCTGTTGATGCTTCAAGTAAGAGTATTTGGAACTAGCGATGGTTAAAGTGTTATTTATTCAACAATGAATCCTAAGATTTTCATCCATTTGTAGTTATGTTCAATGTTCTGGATCATCCTCCAAACAGGTTAGTTTTCATTATCACTTATGTTATAAATGAGGTGACATGTTGGAGGAAAGTAGGAAGGGTATTCAAGTCAAGTCAAACTGGGGCTTTTGGCTATAAGAGTAAAAACTTCCTTTATTTCTCTATATAATCTCTTGCTACACTAATGCACTTATCCCAGTGTTTCACTAGTGCTTGGATACCATCAAGGCAGAACGTTTACTTTAGAGTCTTTAGAGCCATTATCGGTCTGCCTGCCTCACATCTGAAACCCTGGCCTGCCAGGAACTCCTTTAATGGAAATGTCTTGGAGTGAGGTCAGAACTGTAAAGGGGATGTGGCAATAACTCCCAGTAAGGTGCAAGTGGTGTTGGTGGATGATTGTGTGGACAGTTCCCACAGACAGATACATCTCTTCCACAAGTTGGAATTGAATTCTTAATGATCAGGCGTTCCTCTCGCTGAATGTTCACACGAACGACTGCAGTGGGCTCCGAGCCACCTCGGCCGGGATCATTATTCATGTCCATATGGTCTTCTTTAAAAAGTTTGCACCGTTTAAATGTTTTACTGCAGCTAAGAGTCTCATCACTGTCCACTGCTTGGAGTCATCTGTAAATGTCAATGGCTTTTGCATCTTCATTCAGCAGAAATTTCATCACAAAACCCCGTTTGACTTGAACGCCCCTCATAGATAGATAGTTTTTTGTTTTTTTTTAACAAATAAAAACAGGATAAAATGCTTAGATGTTAAGCTTTTTATCCATCTTTTTAACCAAATTTTATGCAAGTTTGCATTTACATTTATTTAGAACAAGAACAAAAGTAAAAACAAGCAAAAGAACTAGAAAAACATTTCAAAACTTTAAAAAAATTCCAATTTGCACATTTTTCCTAAATAGTTTGCACAATTTAATAAAATGAGTGAATAATTGAATGAATTGTGCACATGATTTTGTAAAACGAGTAAATGAATTAGAAACAAATGTAATGTGATTACTTTGAAGCTCTGTATAAAACCCTGTTATTTAGCTCAATAAAAACAATTCAAATAAACCAACCAGTTGAATTTGCATAAAGAAACTACAAGGACTGACAAAGTCAAATGTTAAATTACATTTGCAGCATTTGTCAGAAGCTCTTATCCAGAATAACTTCAACTTATTTTATTAAACATCTGAGCAGTTGATGGCCTTGCTCAGTCGAAGCCTGGTGATGCTGGGGTTCCGAACCTATAACCTTTCCATCAGTAAGTCATCTTAACCACTGAGCTTCTAACTAGTTCCGAAAGACAATTTCAAACCTTTTTTTTTTCTTCTCCAGGAACAAAAGAACAATTTAAATCTTAAAAGTAATGTAAACAAAACTACTAGAAAAAAATACTTCAGAAAGTCTAAGTGTCTTCCCAGGTACTGTTTAAAAAAAGTGTCACAGGGGTGGCATGGAAGTCTAGTTTTGAATACTGAATTTGAACTTCAACTTCAACTGCAACAGGAAGCCAGAGGACTGACCTCGGTTCCTGAGTAAAGGGGACACATGAGAGAATTTGTTCCGAAGGCTCTGTAGAGAAGAAATCTGAGAAAGAGAGACGATGTTGAGTACAGACTTGTCTAAAACATTGAAAAGAATGTGTAGTCAGAACACATTGTAATTTACTGATGTTAAGAAAGAAAGAAAGAAAGAAAGAAAGAAAGAAAGAAAGAAAGAAAGAAAGAAAGAAAGAAGGAAAACATCTGTTGAGTCTGGTTGTTGATGTGATGTGACAATAAATACAATGAGTTAAACAATTAGAAAATATCAAAAAAATTATTTGAAGTATGAAGAAATAATAAAAAAAAGGTGAAGCAAAAATGTTCTGCAAGATACTATTTCAGATTTTGAAATTTTTTATAATAGTATAAAAGTTAAACTTTATATGTCTTATGCCAGCCAGACTCAAGGTTTTTCTTCAGCGCTATGCTAACATCAAATGATTAAAATATTATTGACTATAATAATGCTACTGATAAATGTTTTAACCCTTCAGAAATTTGTTTTAATGAAAAGTGTTTCAATACAAAATTCTTTCTGTTTTATTAGAGTAGATTAACGTTCAGCTAATAACTTGCTAATGAGCTAGAACTAGCATACCACATAATGTCTCGCTAGAGTCAATCAAATGGGTGAGTTTAGCTTTATATATATAAAGGTGATATATATAAATTCAATAAATATTCTCATTAGAGTGCTACTAGTTAAATCCACATTAATATGAAGCTATTGTCGGAGCTGCTGTTATAAAAAATAAGTCACCACCTTCTGACCAATCAGAATCAAGAATTCATCACCACTTTGCTCATAACGAATGAAACCATTAGTGAGAATTTATATTCAATAACCTGAGAATAAAACTAACTATAACCAAACATCCAAAATGTAATAAGATTCTTAATGTATATATGTTTGTGAACAAAAACTAAATAATCGTTAATAGGCATCACAGTTAATACCAGAAAACATTTTTATTGTCATTCATCACTTATTGTCCTTCAAAGCCATCTAGATGTAAAGGAAAATCTTTGTGATTGTCAAAAAAAAAAAAAAAAAGCACAATATGAAGATTAAGAAAGGATATCGTTACATAATAAAGCTCTTGGGTTGAAACCCCCAAGAAGGTGTGTAAGAGATTATAAAACAGATGCGCTTGGCTTTTTCATGCGACGCATGCCTGTGTTTGAGAAGCAGCTCGTGTCTCGCCGGCGCTCTGCAACCTCCAGACGCTGCAGGACAGGGTGACGGATGGCTCGTGCGAGCCAATAGCTGCAGTCGAAGGGGTGGGAACTACCTGCTCAGTCCACCCGTCTACGCCACCCCTCCCCTCCCTTCCACCCCCCCCCCCCCAACTGATCATCAGACCAGCCTGTGTCTGATTCAGCAACCAGCTCCAGCTCCAGCGTTCACCTCCAAACCCGAGTCCCTGAAAGACGGATGCGGTGACGATGACGACAGCGGCGTCTCGTAAAAGATCGGCTGGAAATCCTGAGGTAAATTGATGATGCATTGACGATAATCTGGTCATTCCATCGAGAGTCACCACACTGAGCCTCAGGGGAGTATGGACCATAAGACTGCAGGGGCCAGAGGGTAAAGGGGGAGGAGCTGGAGAGGTGATGAGAATAGCATCACTTTTGTTTGGGCTAGATCGCTGTTACAGATGGGAACGTTTTCTGTAAAGCGTAATTGAGCATATTAAGGAGTGATGGTGGAAGTGCTTTGCACGGGTGGGGGGGGGGGCGTGGGGGGTTGGTTGGGGATTGAGATTGAGATGGCTTGAGGGTTGACACTAAATTCCTAGCAGCTGCTTAGAACATCTGTGTAGATCACCTTGTCTGATTGGTTGTCTCACCTGCAGTGACAACTCGAGACGTCTCGTGGAGTGATTTACGTTTTTAAAAAAAAAGAGAGAGAATGCGCTCTCGATCCTGCGTCCTCGTTTAATCTCGACGCTTTGGTGATGGACGTCACTTTGAGCTTCTGGTAGATGTGACCAGAACCAGGGTTAGAGGGCAGGACGAATTAAAAGAGGACAAAGGGGTAGGGACTGGCCGTCTGGCGGAGAATGAGACAGCAAAGGGGGTGGGGGTGATGATGGGGTGATGGGGAGACTCTAGCTGCAGACTTTTAATGACACAGAGATGCTTGACATCATCATTCGAGTTGGAAAATTGGGAAAAAGCCAATCTTATGTTGTTCCGTTTTCATTCTTCCATTTGGTCCATTGCATCTCAACGTTTCTGCTTTTAAGAGTGAACAGCGTAGTGCTACTGTATGCCTGGGAAAAGAGATGTTTCCCCCTACCCTGTTCATCTACGCTTTTCTTTTTACACAGAACGATTGCGGCAGTCGCAGACCAGACGGAGACTCCTGGCTCGGTAGACAGTCCCGACGACGGCGAATAAACGTCACTCATGTGTCTGCCTTTCTCCTGTTCCCTGAGACCCTAACTCGTGAGCTGATTCTCCAAAAGCATCACGGGTCAGGGACTTGGGCTCAGGTGGAGGGCTTCAGCGACTCCGACCACAAGCCAAATAACTGATCTGATATTAATCAGGTTGACTGCCGGTCTGTTACTTATTGCTCAATAAGCTCTAAAACCGCAGTTATTGATGAATCTGCAGCCCCTGCAAACATTGTCGGGAGTTCAACAAGGACTCGACAAGAAGAAGAATCCGAATTCTGGTCGTGGCACATGGCTTTACTGAGAGTGCGATCGACTGAGCATCTCACTGGTTCGCGCTCGTACAGTCGCTGTAGGTTTTGTAACCAGAGAGAGATTTTCGTGACTTTTTCACAAGCAGAGGTAACGCAGCATGACGGGTGTTAAAAGAAAATTTTTACAGGAACGTAATATAAATGTAACAAACAGTGACTCGCCGCCAGACATGTGGTTCTTCTTAAAGTGTCCTGAACAGAACATATGGACAACACGGGAGACGGGAGAAGGTTTAAAGCTCCGACAGTTTACGGGAGATAAACACAGCATGATCTCTTAGTCAGGAAATTATATTGCAGTCAGGTGGATCTATCTATCTATCTATCTATCTATCTATCTATCTATCTATCTATCTATCTATCTGTCTGTCTATCTTTTGATGCATTTACACCAAATATCTCAGGTTATTCAATTATTAATTGTTGCTGCTCAAATCTTTCTTTGTTTGTTTGTTTCTTTCTGTAAATTTGTTTTAAAATAAAATCTATATTTTAACAGTATGTCTATACGTCTCCCTAAAATCAATCAATTAACCAAATGAATCAATATCTGCCTATTTGAAATGAACTCTATTTATGTCTATATGTCTGTCTATATAAAAACTAAATTGATATGTTAATCCATCAGCCATTTTGTGCAATTATATTTAAAAAAATCTCATTTAAATCAATCAGGTTTTATTTATTGTTGATTCTTTCTTTCTTTCTTTCTTTCTTTCAGGTTAGTTTAAATAGAACAATTTTTACAGTAGTTACCGTTATTTCACGTCCATCTCACTGTCTGTCTCAATGTCTTTCTCTGCAAAATATAAAAAGGTTAAATAGAGCAGTAATCATTTTGAATAATCCCGAAGTACAAATTCTCTTATTTAGTATTTTTTTAGTCTTTAAAAGTTCTCAGAAACCATTAAAAGCAGAAACCTTTAATAAAGCTAAGATCCCATAAATAGCTGAAGATCCACTGGAGGATCCTTTTCCTAAGAGTGGATGTGCTCAAAAAAAAAAAAAAAAAAAAAAAAAACTAATAGCACATTTATGTCTTTGTTTTCGGCTGATTGTCTGAAATGAGCCTGGACAGGGTTTTCGTGTGTGTGTGTGTGTGTGTGTGTGTGTGTGTGTGTGTGTGTGTGTGTGTGTGTGTGTCTGTCTGTCTGTCTGTGGATTGTAAATTAAATGATGTCATGTTTATGAGAGGTCTGCTGTTACGCATTTCACAATATCAGATTAGTTATCATATCTAGCTAAACTATAAACACAGCTGTGTACCTCTGTACAACCAATAACTACAGCAGCACCATTGCCTCCTGTATGGATTCGGGTTTGGTCTTTGTTTGTAACACTCCGGGCCCGGGACCTCGACTCAACTCTTTCTTTAAGCTCCATGTCTTTCTTTAAAAGTTCTGGTGAATTAAAGTCGGAGGGAAATACGGATCCTAAAATTGCAAGCTCAACAAGATGGGTTTTCCACTGACCATTATCATCTCATTATGCGCTTCATTGCGGCTTATTTATTTATTAAGGTTCACTCAAAGCGCTGTCACGTTCCGGATAATGGAACACATCAACGAGAAAAAAAAAGAAAAAAAAAAAAGCATCAAGCAGCTTAGAAATACATATCTCATCTCAAGTGAATACCAAGAGCTCGGTGAAGGTGGACCGGCTCAGGAGGGCATGACCGTTCCCCAAAACCCCATCTGTCGGCACAAACACTCAGAACTTCCTACAATTACGACTGTAGCCTATCAAGCTGCAAACTACTCATGAGTTAAATTTGCTAAACTACAGCCAGTGTAGAGCTTAGTGCACCAAAGCGACTTTACCAAACTGAGGAAAATCAGCTGTGACAATTTGGCATTATTGTGTGGATAATTTATTATAAAACAAATCCAGCTGTGTGTGTGTGTGTGTGTGTGTGTGTGTGTGTGTGTGTGTGTGTGTGTGTGTGTGTTGCTTTAGATGCTGACAGTATTTTTCGTCCAGGTACATACTGTACAATCCTTTACCTCTATTTCACCTCTTTATTGATGCTAATAAGTAAGAAATAACACATGATAGACTCAAACGTTGATGTTTTTTATTCATCTGACATAAAAGCACTTTTTTTTTTCATTTTTAATCATAAATATTCTTTCTGATTTTTTTGAACCCTGGATCATCCTAGTATGAGTCATGAACGAAAAAAAAAAATGCTCAAAGCAAAACTATTTTAAGCTGCCACAAAGTCATATCTTGTTTTTGCAAATGAAAACATTTAAACACTATGACACATGACCTTCTTCTTGAGAAGGATTTGAGTTACATAATATCCATGACATCTAATCTAGAGGAGTTAATGCCAAGTTAGCCGAGCTGACCCTTTTACATGTTAAATTTGTTACATACAGTACAACAAATCTAACATGCAAAATATTATATATATTTTTTATATATTAAGACATAGATATACTGTAGATACATACATATATAGATATAAAAAATAGTGTTGAAACAAATATAAAAAAAAACAACATTCTACAAACAACTGAACGTTCCGTAAGCTCCAAGACAGTAAGCTTCTATGCAAATTAAAAAACAGTACATTATTTCACTTTAATCAAGCGTTACTGTATATTCATAGGTTTCGTGCTGCCGGAGCACATTGGAATCAAACTACGCACACAATCATGTTGAATTTCATTTAACTTTGTACGTCATGCAAGACCAAAAACATGCAGAGTTGCCTCATTCACATTTCTCGTAGTGTCTGAGTGTGTGTCTGTGATTGGGTGCCGCACTAGATTGGCACCCCAGTCCAGTGTGTATCCCGCCTAGTGCCCCGTGTCCCCTGGGATAGGATTCAGGCCTTCTGTGGCCCTGTACAGGATATAGAGAATGAGTAATTGAATAGTTAATTCACAACATTAACAAATAAACTACAGTAAAATTCCACCTTTAAAGTTGCTGCTGGTCTCTCAGCTGGAAAGGGAATATACAGTAGCCTATAGAGTTTCACGCTAATGTTTACTAATAAAAATAATGTCACCTTGTACTACAGGGTTCCGGGTTCAAATCCCACCTTGGTGTCGGTGTGCATGGAGTTTGCATGTTCTCCCCCTGGCTGGTGGGTTTCCTCCGGGTACTCCAGTTTCCTTCCACAATCCAAAGACATGCAGATTAGGCTAATTGCTGTTAGCCTCTGGAGAAGCAAATGGCCAGTATCGTTGCCAAGAAAGCCCACAAAAAGGTCACAGACAGAAAGGTCACAAAGACACGCCTGAACAACTTAACAAACGAAAAAAATTTTTATTATATTCCAAAGTACATACTAATGAAAAAGGAAAAAAAAAAAATTAGAGGACACCAAAAACACGAGCGACTAAACTAACAAACGATTCAAAATGCACATTTAAAAACAAACAAACGGAAAAAATATAAACCAAGGCCAGAACACTTACACATTCTTACCAGCGCTGTTTAATTGAAACCAAAATATATCCTCAAAAATTCTGAAAGGTTGCTAAATCTAGCAAGAAAGTCGCTAGAAAACGTCCAAGAAAATGCAAAAAAAATAATAATAAATCTGGAAGTTCAGTAGAAATAGGAATAGGAATGCTAGTCAGTAAAACTGTTCAATAATTTAAAAAGTAATAGTATTTGAAATATAAAACCTTTACTGAATTCCATGAAGGCCTTAAGTTGCCGCTACTGATCACTTTTAAGCATTGATATATTAATAAGAAAAAAGCGAAATTATCTGCCAATTGGAAAAGGAAATTGGAAGCTTAAAAAGAGTCAAATCTTGTCTAGAAATACAGTAGGCGTAATAATCGATTTATTGTAATCATGTATCAGTAATCAATATTTCTCTTACAACACACCTTATTTTTAGGGAAAAAAGTTGGCAAAGAATATAAACACCGTTTATATTATTGCTACCTTTTATAAGGACATACTGTATTTGTGCAAAGTGCTGTATGTTTCTGCATGTACTGTACATGTAGACCACACACTCACCTCAGACTGTAAACAAAGTATTTTTTTATTTTTTTTTTAAGTTTGATAAATTA
The DNA here is from genome assembly GCA_011419295.1 of Clarias macrocephalus. NCBI lineage: Eukaryota > Metazoa > Chordata > Actinopteri > Siluriformes > Clariidae > Clarias > Clarias macrocephalus. The sequence continues at coordinate 24,833 of JAAGKR010004629.1, forward strand.
CCTCTGCTGCATGGGTCATGGTCAGAAGAAGAATGTGTGACACAAACATGGTTTGTCTATAAAAAAGTTGGAAAACACCTGCTTTATGGTAGATGATTCTTTTCCAGCATTGCGAGATTAAGTGTTTCGCTCATCATCAGGAGCAGGAAGCTACTTAAATTTGCAGGCCAGAGCGAGGTTTAGTGTTAATAAGTGAAATGCCTTGTTTCGGCAAGAAGAGCAATAATAAAAATAATAATGGTCTAATCAGGATTTTGAAGGTATGTAAGGATCTCAAGTATAAGCTTAAGGCATGAATGTAAGACTGAAATAATATCAGGGATCTTCGACTGGAGTCGTGGAGGGCCAGTGTCCAGTTCAGTTCATAATTCACAAATCTCACCCACTGAACCTAATAATTACCAGATTAGTTGAAGGTTGAGCAGAAGAATCACCAACCTGTGCTGGACACCACCCTCCAGGACTGGAGTTGAAGATCCCTGATGTAAACTGACATCAAAATGAATACAAGCAATTCCGAATACGCCTTTGAATCATTAAGCTTCATGGCGCATTGACGTCAAGGCAGGAGTTTTGATTGCACACAAAAAACAAAGGACAGTTATGATAGTAAAGACACTCCCTTTATTTCTCTATATAATGCTACAATAATTCACTTATCCCAGTGTTTCACTAGCGCTTGGACACCATCAAGGTAGGCGTTTTTTCGTCAGTACGCCAGAGCCATGATCAGACAGCCTGCCTGCTTCACGTCTGAACTGCTGGCTTCCCAAACATGTGGAAATGACTTGTCATGAGGTCAGGACTGTATGGCGGATGTGGCAATAACTCCCAGTCGAGTTCCTGTAATGTGCAAGTGGTGTTGGTGAATGATTGTGTGTACAGTTTCCACAGACAGATGCGTATCTTCTTCAAGGTGGCTACAAGTTATCTGTTGATTTTCTAGGATCAGACGCTCCACTCTATCCAGGATCGACATCTGCAGATCCTTAAAATGCTTAAAACTGCGGCTAAGGGCATTTTCACATTAGGAACGATTGATTTGTACCGTGCCCAGGAGCGATCGCTCACCCCCCCACACACACACACACACCTTGCATTATTTTTGTTCTCCGTTCTCTGGCACACTCGCGTATTTACACTCTCCGATACAGCAGGTGGCGATATGCACCCAGATTGGTTTGGTCCAGTATTAAACACTAAAGGAATAAGAAGAGAACACGAAAGTTAACCTTCAAGGTGTACCTAATATTATTGATATTCTGGAAAAAAAAAAAACTGTCAAGAGCAACACTCTCGTTTGATTTCCAACTTATGAATTTACAGGTCAGAGGGTGAGAGTGTTATGCACAGTCTGAGGTTTTGGAGGAGACCGACGGCACTGATACAAACCCGTGCTTAGGTATGATTGGCTTCCATATCTGATTCAATCTGTACTTCAAGAACACCTCTGGCAACGGACTCGGGTCTGGAACGAGCCTGGAACGAGCCTGTGTTCTCACTGACCGAAATGAACCAAACGTTGGGGTCAAAGTTTCCTCTTGAAACTATCCCAGGGCCCTTATGTGAAAACGGCGTAAGAGTCTGAACACGTACTGTACTTGAAGTCTTCTGTAAATCTCATTTCCTTTAAAATGCATTTTGAGGATGGTGAACCATTTTACTAAAACGGCGGACACCCCTGTGCCCCGAAAAAAACCTTGACACTGGAGACCCCTTGCATAAATGTTACATCTGCTTGCTGCACTGCTGATTATTTTCCTATAAAACCATATGTTTTTACTTCTTGCTAATTTTAAGAACGCGCAATCACACTATTAATACATTTTGGAGAAAATATGAAATATATATCTTGCATGAAAATAATTTTCAGATGTTTCTGGTTTTCCCGTGAGTAAAGAAGCAGAATTTGACCTGCAGAGTAATTTTATTAGTGCAGCCCTGGCACATGAGCAACCTGGAGTGAGTATTTAAATGATCATCGGGTGAAGGAAAGCGTTTCACTGGCGATGTATTAGAGCGGATAATGCTGGTGAAAAAGATTTGTGCTGAACAGAACGTTTATTGTCTCCAAGCCTTAAATGAGAGTCAAATAAGGACGCAGTGCTGGTTCTGTTACACACACACACACACACACACACACACACACACACACACACACACACACACACACACATATATACACACATAGAGGCATGCAGGCAAACCCTTGTGTCAGGTGATGTCTGATTATTTAACTAGAAGTCTCATCTCATCTTTCACTCCGTCCTTTTAATCTCTCTTCTGTCTTCACATCTCTAAGTAGCGTGTGAGCTGAGTGCTCTGTAAATTTCAGGAGTTTACTGCAGTAGATAAAACACACCGCTGCTGTCTCACGGGGATTTCACGCTGCTTCGCTGGAGAAGACTCAGGCTTTCTCGTTCCTTTTTAATGGACAGGGTTTAAAATCAGCTCTGAAAAATGCTTCATTTGGCACAACAGGCAGAAATAATGATTTACTTTGAACATTTTCAAATATTTAGTTTATATAATTCTCGTTAAAATCTCAGTTAACTCCATAAATCTGGTTGATGTATATTTTAGCAGTGAATTTAAGATTTATAATGTCGAAATTCTCAGTAGTTGTAACTCTTATCTATATATTTGCATTAATGATCAAAAATATTTAAATTGTTTCATGAACTTTTTGTTTGTTTGTTTGTGCATTTTTACATACGAAAGGTTTAAAAGCCAGAACTATTATTATCTTTCTTTCTTTCTTTCTTTCTTTCTTTCAAGATTGATGTATTTTACCACTTGTTATTAAAAGGTTTACTGTAATAATAATAATAATAATAATAATAATAATAATAATAATAATAATAATAATGACTTTAAAGTAACAGTACATAAAATAAAGAAACAAACAAACATACAGACAGACAGACAGATATTTAAACAAATGAGAAAACAAACTAACTTATTAAAGATTTTTCAAACTAAGGACAACAGTAATTTTAATAATAATAATAATAATAATAATAATAATAATAATAATAATAATAATAATAGTTTATAAAATAATATTTTATGTCTGTGTTATGTTTGTGTTTATGTTTGTGTCTGTATGTTTTGTTTTTGAATTACTATACATAAATTATTATTATTATTATTATTATTATTATTATTATTATTATTATTATTATAACAGTTTGTAGCTTGTGAAACATTTGTTTGTTTGTTTGTTTATTTATTTATTTATTTATATGTTTATGTCTGTATTTTTTTTCATATTTTTTGTAAATTATTATTATTATTATTAGCAGTAGTAGTAGTAGTAGTATTGTTGTTGTTGTTTGTAGCTTGTGAGATATTAGTTTGTTCAGTGTTAGTTTTTTATTTGCTTGTTTACTTTAAATTAAAAACATTGTGGTAAATGTAATGTGTAATTACAATAAAAACAAAGCCTGTGTCAAAGTATTGCATATTTTATGATCATTTGCCTCATTTGCATATTTATTTATTCATTCATTCATTTATTTAAATATTATGAGTCCACGGTTCTTTGCGGTGTGAGTATAAACAAAGCGAGGCTGCCGTCCCTGGAGTTTGTGCTTTTGTGCTAAAGCAACCTGTTTAGAGATCAGTGTATGAGACGGGACTCTTCTTGCTGTAGATCAGACCTCGTCAGCGCCCCCTGCTGAACAACACCCGCGCTTCTGCCAGGAGCCCTGCACCTCCGTCAACACGGCAACAGACTCTCGGCATGATCGCCTAAACAGGTTTAAGATGTCGATGCAGATGATTACAGCTCTCGCAGGTCCGATCGGGGCCTCTTGACCCTCCGAGTCGCACAACCGCCAACCTCAACCTCGAATTATTTCAACAACGCCTCGAATGGAAATCACTGAACAAACATGACCTTGAATAAATGTGTTTTTCAGAACACCTCATCATTTTCCCCAAGGCCAAATATACTGTTTGCATTTACATTCCCAACCGCAGGGCCATATTTTTTCCCGCCAACATATTTCCCTTAAGTGCTGACTACACGCGCTCGTACGCTCTTACCGCATCTGAAATTAGAGGGGATGTTTGCCAAAAACTTTATCTATCTGAAAACTACCGTTAATAGACATGTGTAAGCTTTATTTAAGCATGATGCCAGTTAAGATGAAACTTCACCGCAGACAAGTCTAACGCCAAAACACTAAGCTTCTTAGAACACAGGAGATAAGTGAGTTTGAACCGAAGTGCCCCAGGCCCGGGGCTATTCTAGGTGATCTATGTATATAGTCATTGCTTAAACAGTATTCTGTGTTTCCTTAGCAGGCTGCCTTTGTGTGCATGTGTGTGTGTGTGTGTGTGTGTGTGTGTGTGTGTGTGTGTGTGTGTGTGTGTGTGTGTGTGTGCCTGAGTGTGTTTGTGTTAGTGAAACTCAGCACGTCCCCCTACAGATGAGCTGCGAGGTCAGTGAGTTCGTCCCTGCCAGTGTGCTTGCCAAACACAACCAGACACTCTCTATTAGCTGCATGCTAAGGAGAAGGGGCCCGTGAACAAATCTTCAAGGGGCAAAAACTCAAACCTTCACTGGACACACATGCTTTAAATCAGTGTTATTTAACACCAGTGATAAAACAGCTTACTGGGAAAAAAATAAATACATAAATACAACAAGAAAATAATAAAAGCATGGAAATGTCATGTGATCTAGACCTAAGACAATGTTTTTTTTTTTTTGTTTGTTTGTTTAATGGAGATAATTGTTCATGAACTACTGTTTAATCAAACAGATTGAATAAAAATAAATAAATAAATAAATAAATAAATAAATAAATCTTTGCTCATGGATGAGCTTATGTGAAAGGAACAAACAGTGAAAAACAACTTTGTAAAAATAAAATCCAAACTTTTACATTTATTAATTTTTAACAGCGTTTCCGATGAATCAGTGCTCACTCTTGGGTTGTAAAGGCAAACAACTTGTTTTGGAAAACAACATTTTTTTATTATTATTATTTTATTATTATATTTTTTGTAAATAAGCTTCAGCTTCCGTTTTTGAACTGATATTGTCAAGAAACTTCACCCATAAGCCTCATCCAAAGATTCTTAATGCAATATACAGTAACTAATTATTGAATAAGTGGCATTCAAGTCAAACCGAGACTTGTGATGAAATTAATTATAAATGAAGGTATAAAACCGATTGACATTGACATTGAAGATTTTAAGCACCATCTTAAGAGCCATTTAAGAGTCTCATCATTTGAAAGAGATCCGTATGTCCATGAATGACGATCCAGGCTGAGGTATGAACTAATCTGACCTTGAATTAAACCAGTTTCACATGTTTGAATCATTAAAGGAGTTCCTGGGAGGCCGGCGTTTCAGACATGAAGCAGTTAGTACGATCATGGCTCTGGTGTACTGAGAAAACTTTCTGCCTGGATGGTGTCCAAGCACTAGTGAAAAACTGGAGTAAGTGCATTAGTGTAGCCGGGGATTATATAGGGAAATAAAGTGGGTTTTTCAGTCTCATATGTGTGTTCTGTTATTCTATACAATCAAACGTCCTCACTTGAACGCTTTTCGTATATATATCTAGATACTACTGGTAAAATCTAACAATGAAGAATCATACATCAATAAACCTCTACAGTATGTGTGCGCATCACTGTAATTCTCCAAATCATGGGGCACAAAACCATGTAGATCCAATTAAATCAATTAATATCCATATTAAACATCTGTATGGAGTAAAACATGATCTCAGGGACTTTGGAGAAAGGAAAGGAGGCAGGAAGGAATGCGCAGCTTAAAGCATCACTCTGTACAACCGTGGTGAGCAGAAAAGCATCTCCACAACAGGAGACCACCACATTAGGGTCCACACAGACAAAAGAACTTCTTCAGATGTTGCTTCTGGAAACATCTCGACTTCCTGAGAAAGCACTCGCATTGGAGATTCCTTCCATAGATAATAAATAAACATCTCCTTCCTTCTGATGAATGTCATGAAAATCTTACAGTACGTGCCATGCATCATACAAACCCCTATGGGTAACACCAAAGTAATACAGTTACTATAGAAACGATAACGATTAAAATAAGTGGCCGGTTAGAAACCTGTGCAGCCGAGGAGCTCCTGTCAGAGCTGCTATTCAGGAAAATAAATCAACACGAGGATTCACCGGCGCTGAGGTATTAATGAGATTAATCCTGCAGTCAATAATGAATACAACATCTACGTGACTGCGCGCAAGTCCTTGTGAAAAGTACGCTACATCATTAAAACGGTGACTTCGGGGTTTTGTAAGGATGGAAGCAGTCAGCGCGAGACAGAGACACAGTCCTTTGTGTCCTCCTGCGTATAATCATCCATCTCTCTGTCATAGAGCTTAGTACACAGTGCCAGCGAGGGAAAGGCAGGTGACGGGAGCTGAATGGTAATAGGCTGAGCTTTGCTGCAGGGGGAAGTGGAAGGAGCCAGACACGGCTTCAGACAGCAATACAAAAGCCTTATACATACCTAGAGACAACACCAATCGTCTTCACACACACACACACACACACACACACACATACATACGGATCGTCTCCACAGCATACAACTATTATGATTCGCTGGAGAGAACAATCATTTAACTCATTATGTCATTCAAATAATAATAATAATAATAATAATAATAATAATAATAATAGTAGTAATATGATACAGAATAAAATGCAAATCCAGGGTCGAGCCTTGCTGTTATCTGCCTTCTTCCTTGTCTCGTCTTGTTTTTTAACATCTCCATCTCTCATCCTACGCTATCAGTCATCGCTAATAGCATCTGTCGGATTTCTCAGGTACAAACGTCTAAGGCGATAGCGGATTCTTAGTAGGACATCCGTTGCCTTGAGGTGCCCGAGTCGACACACGCTCGCGACTGGGGACGCCCCATTTATCTCTCGAATTTGTTGCATAAATGGCTCATTGTGTTCTGCAACACTCCATACCCCATGTTCACGCATGGCTGATCCAAACCTACAGTACAGTACCGTATGTATCTTCACTCTTTTCTTTTTTCTGAGCAACAATATTGCTTTCGTTATTTTCCGCTCGTTCACCCAAGCTCAATAACCTCAAGACTGTAAAACGGTCCTCAAGCCAAATGGGCACGACGCGATATACAATCAGCGTTAGCAAAATATTAGCTCTAATGCGGTGTTGAAAAGAGTGCATGAGGTCCTGTACGTGCTGGAGGGATGCCTGGGATCTCTCCCTTCTCCAGCCCCTTGTCTGGTTACACATTCCACCGAGAGCTTGTCTTATAAACAGCGGCGCTGCAAGGTGTCATCAAGACCAGGGGAAAAAGAAAGGGGGAAAAGAAAACCTGTAATGCTTTAGTTATATCGTCAAAGCTAAACAATTTGACACTGTACATTAAACCACCGGCACACTGAGCCATGTGACGTCCGCAAAGAAATGGGTGGTTGCAGTAAGAACTTGTAAGGATGCAGTAAGGATGCAGTAAGGATGCTGTAAGGACGTGGTGTTTTCACCGTTGACATGGAGCTGCCGTTATTTTGGGCAAAACAGACTAAGAATAAGGATAATGTAAAGAAACAATGGTGTTCTGATTGCGTTGTCATTGGGATGTCACTGCGTTGTTGCTCCATCAATATAGTTCTCACAATGACCTCTTCATGCTTGTGTAATGGCCATGGTTGGTCCATGCCATGTTGTTGCAGACCGCGTTAAGTTCATATTACGTCCTTCTAGTGCGAACAACGTTATATGGTGCGCATTCAGAAGATTATCAGCACATCTATGAATCAGTCCAGCTCCTTTATCTGACCTCAATGTTTCTATGGTAACAGCTCATTTCACAGGGATCTGTATGGATTTGTATTAGTTATGAAGTCTCCAGTGTCAGTAGTGTGTAAACAGTCTGAAAGAAAGCTGTAACTTTAACTTTTCTAAAAGTCAATATTTATTTCTATGCAGCACGGAATCTTAGCAATGACAAACCGCTGTTACATAAGAGGAATAAAACACGTTGTGATGCGATATTATTAAACAATAATAATCTAAATCATGGCTAATCATCACACCATCCTATATTCATAAAAAAAAAGTAATTTATTCCTTATGTAAAGGTTAAAGCAAGAAAATCAAAAGCATAGCGATTTGTGTGCATCAGTCATGAAAAGATAAAACTAGAAATAGAAGAAGAAAAAAAAACGCACACTGTCTTAAAGTAATGACAATCATAATGTAATCATCTCATCGAACCACATCCAGACACTTTTATGTGATTCTCAGAAAACCTGCAGTACCTAGAACTCACTTTTCCTCTTTCATACTGTATACACAAGAGAGTTGCAGTGATTCGATAATGCACCTTTCCCGACAATATTTGCATCTCAAGTGTTATCAGTTTCCTGTATTCATCACAACAACAACAACAACAACAACAACAACAACATCAACACTAGATGAGTTCTTCTGGTAAAGTCTCATCCACCATATTGGCCATATTTCCTGGATGAATATTTTCAGTTATATTGTATGAGAGTTGTATGAGTTTTGAGAGACTCCTAATGCTTAGCAATTAAGCTAGAGCTTACAAACAGGGTTAAAAGTAGTGGTTTATATTTGACAAATCAAGCCACAACATTTTTTCTTATAATAATAATAATAATAATAATAATAATAATAATAATAATAATAATAATAATTATTATTATTATTATTATTATTATTATTATTATTATTATTATTATTGTTATTATTATTATTATTATATAATATAAAATAATATATAAAAATATAATAATAATAATAATAATAATAATTATTATTATTATTATTATTATTATTATTATTATTATTATTGTTGTTGTTGTTGTTATTATAATTATTATTATTATAACTTTTTTTCAATTTAATTTTATTTGTATATCGCTTTTAACATTTGTCGCAAAGCAGCTTAACACAATAAAGAAAAAACAAAATAAATTAGGGGAATTTGTATGAAATTCCCATAATTTTTTTTTTGTCGTTGTTAAAAATGTGTATGAATCAAAATGATTAGTCTCTGGGTTCGATTCCCACTTCGGGACCGTGTGCATGGAGTTGCTTGGTGGGTTTCCTCCAGGATCTCTGGTTTCCTCTTACATTCCAAAGACATGCAGCTTAGACTAATTGGTGTTCCCAAATTCTCTGTAGTGTGTGAATATTAATTGGAAGTTGTAAAAAAAAAAAAAGGAATAAGTACAACGGTCACCATTGGCCTCCATGGTCCCTAATTGGATTATTATTATTACTTATAATGTTTCTTTTTTTTTTCCTTCTTCTAAAACCAATTAGTACATACCTGCAAATCAAGGTTAGCATATGCTAAGCTGGGCACTTTCTGTTTTCCTGGTTATATCTTTACCAGCTCTTGTTTTACTAAAGGGTCGGGTCATAAAAAAAAAAAGCTACTCCTTTATATTTAATTTCATTTTATTATATTTTATAAAATTTTTTATATCTCTATTTTTATTTCACTATTTTATTTAAATAATCTTTACTGCTTGTACATTATGTAAGTGTAAAATTCCTTTACATCTAAAGTTTATTTCCATATTTCTCTTATATTTCTAATTTGTACATTTTCTTATTGCTCTTATTTCAGATTGAAACTTTCTTCTTGAAATCTTGAGGTCATCAGATTTCAGTCGTATAAGCATTTCACTTCCTACCATACTGTGTATGACTGTATATGTGATGAATGAGATTTGAATTTGAATTTGAGCGCTACAGTACATGTTTTGACTTACTTCAGAAGGGGGAAGTTGTAGGTACAGTAAGACTTTTCGGCCTCTGGACTTGCGAGCTACAACGTAAGAAAACAACTTGGACGCCTACAGGCTTGTCTTTTGTCAGCCAGCTAATTGTGCCACGAGATGCATATTTACATTTTTAAAACATCCTTTGAGATTTTACAAGCGAATATGTCTATATGTCAATCGAACTAAAGCAAACGCTACAGTATATAGCATAACTCTGCTGAGAAACTGAGAAGCCATATTGATTTGCGTCACTTGTTGAACACGGACATGGAGTTTCTGGTTAGAGCTTGGAAATTACAGCATAGGTGATGTTTCTACACCTGCTCTTTATTAGTTGGCTTCAGTTGTCTGAACCCTTTGGCACATTACTTGTTTAAAACTGATTTGTTTGATGACAATAAATGAACATAATATTTAAACAATGTTCTTAAACATGTTTGAGAGAGCTATAATAATAATTCATTAGATGCTTATTCAATGCAACTATAAATAAAGTTAAAGAGAACTGTATTTATATGTTTTAAATCCAACATGAAAGCATTGTAAAATATTTACAATTTTTTTTTTTTACGTGTTATTCATAACAACCTCTCACAAAGCGCTTTGAGGATATCATGTAAAGTCTGTAACTGTGCCAACTACACAAAAACGGAAAAACTGTAATCCTAACAGCAGGTCCGGGCCAACGTTAATGCACAGGTTACAAGAAGTTACTAACAAACATCCATTAAGCGAGCGCTAAATTCTCTGAAGGCATAAACAGGTTTATTCCTGAACTTAAGTGACCTGCTGGAACTACAACGGCAGGCACCAGGGCTGCTCCATAAAGAGCACTTTGATTGGCGAGTTGTAAACACTTTACTCCTTCCTGTCATCAAAACCTGCTGACGTTCTACCTGTTACTGCCAGCTCAATACTCGGCACACAAAGCCAGACATTCTCCCTCTGCACCTCATAAAAATAGCAGCATTTAATGTGTAAGGAGCAAACGAATGTGCAACGCAAAAATTGAGAATTTAGAAGACTGTTTATCTGCTATTAGCTTAAAGGAAACTCTTTTAGAGTTATTAGAGAAAATAAATCTCAAGCTAATTCAATGAACCTGTAATAACATTTTAAGAACCCCTTAAAGCACTTTTTTTTTTTTTTTTTTTTTACGAGTTATATTTGGAGTTAAATGCCAAATTATTGGTAATTATGTTCATTAAAATACCTTTGATGTTTTACTAAATTGTCTTTGTTGTTGCTGGGTTCTTCAGGGTTATTATTTATTTATTTATTTATTTATGATAGACGTTTATGATGGGAAAACAACCTGACCTATACTGCGCAGTTGTGTGTTGGCTGGACTTTTTATTGTTGTTTGTTGTTTTATTTGAATTTGAATTTATTTCATCCCATTATTATTGCCGGGTTTAACAGTCTGTTTCAATGCCTGTAGCTATTTTAGGATTGTACAGCACTTTGGTCAGGACTGTGTTGTGTCAAATGTGCTTTAAAAATAAATTTGTCTTTGATTTTTGACTTTGAGATTTCTAAGATTTGTAGAACATGAACACTGAAGAATCTTTACTGGATCAGGTTATGTTGTTCCATACCGTACCATTAAATGTAACCCTAAACAGACAATGAATTGATTTTTGTGATATTTCTTGGCTATAAATAGAAGATAAATCAATATTGAGGTAGCAAAGGGAACTCTGCCGTATCACTCCCTTATGTTGTTGGTTATTTTCCTACAATACATCAACAAGAGTTTTATAATATACTTCAATTTAATTGTACATTTTCATAAGAATATATTTATACAGCACTGTGCAAAAGTCTTGACGCCCTCATTTCTTTATATTTTGCTTCCAGAGATCCAGTTTCTTGTATTTTTATGTAGTCCTGAGGAATAGTTCTCCAGGCGTCCTGAATGATTTTCTTTGGCTCTCATTTTTGGCAACTTTTTGTCTCTCATTTTCAGTCCAGTCCCTGTACCTGAGCGGTTTCAGAGGAATGCTTTTTTTGTTTGTTTGTTTGTTAAACCACACAGTAACCTATAAATCATTCAATCATAAAAAATAAAAAAAAATCATCTAACTTAAGACACGAGCCAGTGAGAGACAGGTGCAGATGATGACAGATGATCAGGACCGGTGATTACTACACTGCTCATGCTGAGTGGCTGGAACAGACGAGAGGGGAAATGAGATTGCTGCCGAGGTTGTTACACAAACAACCGGTTTTTAAAATGTCCCTTAAGGTATTTTCATCCTGTCACAGTAGAACAACTGTTCCCATTTTCTTTAATTTAATCTTAACGATCTTAATGTGCAAAAGGATCTAAAACATATGTAGGAAAAAATCTAAAAAAAAAAAAAAAAAAAAACATATGAAGCATCAGAAATATCTGATCAGTCATTTTTACTGAACGGTTGGACAGCAGACCACATCAACAGAATCATTTCTAAAGTGTATAAAGAGATTTGAAGTGCTCAGATCCAATCAAATGTCTGTTTGGTCGACACTGCAGAAGGATAGCTGAAGGGTATGGGGTGGGGGTGGGGGTGGGGGTGGGGGTTAGGGTGATGGGTGGGGGGTAAAATGTTCTGTGCTGGAGCAATCATGAGGTCCCAGACCCTAATAAGTACAGTATGTGTTTAAAAAAAAAAAGCCTTGAAAAGAAGCAGGCACTGAAAAAATGGCTAAATGACAAGCCAAACAGACCATCACAGAGAAGATGCAGAGAGTCGCAGGCTTCAGAAGGTCACATTTAAGACCATGTTTGCTGAAAATCTACATACATAAGTAAGCTGAGTTCTATATAACAAGAGCAGAACACCGCAGGACATCCACAACAGACTGGCCCGAACATCGGCCCTATTCACACGCTGAATTACGCAGGACCTAGAACAGCTTTGTGTAGGCACCCGGGCCAGAATACCTCCGAATCAACAAATCATTCAAGTCCAAATCATTTCAAAATGTTTATAGACGTTTGTTTTTCTTGGAAATTCTGGATATAGCACAAAACTCGACTGAAAGTTCAAGTTAATATTTTATTATTGCCTTAATATAAAAAAAAATGCATAAGCATAAATCTGTGATTTGCAGCTGTCGAAACTGCTTTCAAAGTAAATGTATTAATCAACACCTTCTGATTTATCAAATTTAAGATTAAGCCTAAGTGATTCATTCCTTATGTAAAGTTAAAAAAAAAAAAAAAAAAAAAACCATCTAAAGCGTAGAGATTTGTGTGTGCAATTTGTCGGTCATGAAAACTTAATTCCAGCAGAAAATATTTCTGTTGAAAGATTAATTTCAACAGAGCTGTGATATAAATATACTTCATGTAATAATTAATATCATAATGGAATATAATATAATCTATAATATTTAGTTTGTATATTAATATTATGTGAATGTGTAATATTTAAGGAATAAAACTTTAGGGGTGTGCTGTTATAGGACAGTTATCGCTTGGCTACAAACAAGAAGTTGATTATTTTCCAATACTAACATGTGCTGAAGTGTTTTCATCGGCAAAAACGTTGGATAGGATTTCAAATCCCTGAAAGCCCTGTTATAAAATTATCATAAAAGTGTTATTTAGTACATGGCAGTAAATGAATGGTAGAACTTTTACACAAATAAAAATTGCTAAAATAAATCATATACATTATACTGTATACAATAATAAAGTCTTCTTAAGTCACACATATTAAACATTAAAACATAATATATATTTAATACTGTATTTAATATTGTATATCTATTTATGGGGGTCAAAACATTTCCGCTCGGTATCTTACAGTATCTGAAAGTTGTGGTAATCTTAAAATCTCCTTTGTTAACTCACTCATTCTCTGTTTCACTTATTCATTATGTTTATTATTATCTTATGGAAGATAACAGGAGCGCTGGAGCCTGGCCGAGGTTGTCAGTCCATCGCAGGGCAAAAGCGCACACACACACACACACACACACACACACACACACACACACACACACACACACACACACGACATGCAATTTGGAAATGCCAATTAGCCTAATTTGCAAGTCTTTGTACTGTGGGAGTAAACCATAGTACCAGGAAGAAACCCACCAAACACAGGGAGAACATGCAAACTCTACTCATACAGACCAGAGGCAAGAATCGAACCTTCAAACCTGGAGGTGTGAGATCACAATGCTAACCACTACACCAGCACCACTCTTTTGCCAATAACAGAATCTAGCTTTGCATTTAGGAAATAGGAATTTAATGAAAAATAACAATAGGATTTTAATAAAAATAGCAGAAATAATTTTCAAAAATCAGTTTAATCAAGGCTTTACTGAAAGGTTTCAGACATCGAACAACACCATACAGGATTTTGTAGGGGGGGAAGTGTTACTTTAAAACTATTTCTAAAAATCAATGTGTTCGAGCTTAAAACACTTGATTACATGTGTTACTTGGTTAATCATTTTACATTGTTATTTTATTTTACTAATTTTGCAATTGACTGTACGTCAAAAGGGAACAGGAGCAGGATTGAGATGCTAACAGCTCCAAGAACATTCCATCTAAAGCATTTTTTTACTTGTATATACAGATAAAAAATAAATAAATAAATAAATAAATAAATAAATAAACACAGTATATATATTTTTTTAAATCTTTTTTTTAATCTTTTTTTTTTTATCTTTTTTTTTATTTTTTATCTTTAATCAACCGAATGAATTGTTTTGATTTCCAACTCAGTTTTCTGGGTTTGCGATTTATAATAAATACAGTATAATTCCTAATAAATAAAATATTAAATTAATAAAAATTTGTAGCCTTTTGCTTCTTTTCAAGCTCATCTATAGATTCTTTAACATTTTTCTCTTAATATGATTTTTTTTCTTAATGAACATGAAAGAAACCTGATATTTACTTGTACACCAAAAACAACACTGAATTATTCAACAAGTGCTAATTTATCCTTTTTTTTTCTTTTAAAGACAATATAGTGGAATGACATCATGTAAAGAAGGCCTGTTACAGCTATATTTTACAGAAATAAATGAATAAAAAAAAACACTTGTTAATATTGAGATGCGACTGCTTATGTGTGTCATACTGTATGTTGTTAGGATGATTGAGATGCAATTTAACTGAACTTCTTTCTTATTAAAAAATGTTATTAAAAACAAAAAGCTGGATTGAGAAAATTTTCTGTATATTGCAGACTGCTGTGGATGAAACATACAGCGACCCCGAGGCTACTGTACATCTAAAATCGCTCCTTCTTTGAGATTCTCATTTGTGTGTAAAGTAATGATGCAGAGAAGCACCTCTAGCCTGGAAACCAGACAGCGACTCAGCCTAGCCGCGCTCGTGATTTCGAATACGGTTCACAGAATCTCGATTTAAAGCTGACATTCTACCCGGTAATCACACGCTCATTGTTTTTGTTTAAATCTATCACACCGGAGTTCGGAGCCAAAGCTATAAAGCTGTAGTTACTCTATAATTACTTACGAGGTGAACTATATGCAATAAATCATAGGTCAGTATTACAGCATAGATGCATAACAAACATTAGGAGTAATGAATAGTAATGAAGTGATGCGGATACAGATGTGTGTCCAAGTCGAACAATAAAGCTGTCATGTACCATAAATTGACTTGTACCTCATGCTGAAAAAAAAAAAGACTACAAGAACAAGAACTAAGTGTCTCAGTCTCAAAAGAAATGAAAAAGTGGCTGTTTATTAACACGTTAGAATGAAACGTTGAAGTCTCTGTGATGAAAAGTGGAAAATGTACTTTATTCTACAATTCTTCAGTTCTTTTCCTCAATTTTGACATGCACCAGATGTAATCTTTATACACGCAGACAGACAGACAGACAGACAGACAGACAGACAGACAGACAGACAGACAAATACAGGCAGGTTAATAGAAATAGACAGACGGACAAATAATGAAAACAGATAGACAGATTGGTTTCACTTTTATATAGAAAAACAGATGTATAGATGGAGAGACAGACAAAACACCTACAGACATATACAGTAAAATAGACATTCAGAAAAATGTAACTTTTATACAGTCAGACAAACAAACAGTCACAAATAGTCAGATGGACAAAAGGAACGTTGCACATATTAATTTCTTGTTAAACGTATTTCTGTCAAATAAATAAGAAAATTCGACTTTATACAAAAATCCATCTGTCCGTCAGCAGCAGAAATGAAAAATTCAGACCACATTAACAATGACTTAGCGTCATCAGCATTGGTCCACCATACAACCTTAATGCACGTCTAGCAATCCCAGCTGCAGCCAAACGTTCTTAAATAGTCTGACAACCTACAGTATGGTATCAGGTGTAACCCCGGAATACCAACAGCAGCAGAAGTGGCAGCAATGTGTGTACGATTCCTCAGACACAACCATCAAATCAGTCTGTCTTGTGTTGGTGTCGTCACTCTTGGCCTTCCAGACCTACAGTAGGGGGCGAACGGCAGTGGAACCAGTTGTTCAGAATTTGTTCCATATCCTGGAAATGGTCTTCCTGGAAACTCCAAATGAAACATTCTGATATCCCTCTCTCTCTGCTCGCATTCTCTAAACAGGCACGACAATGTGAAGACAAAATGTACAAGCAGAATTATTACCTTACTTTTGATACCAAGACATGTCAGCTGGATCTAATGACACGGCAAATTCAGTGCACATGCACGGAGTCCCTTCAGAAAGTCTGAGTTATGCACCATAAAGTAACGATCCTACATGTACTTTACCTTTTAACTGCTCGTCGCCTCACTCATCGTCTATACCACTATATATATATACGGTATAAAGGGTGTCACAGGGGCCTGGAGCCTATCCCAGGAGACTTATGGCACAAGGCAGGGTTCATCCTGGTTGGGGTGCCAATCCATTGTAGGGCACACACACACACACACACACACACACACACACACACACACACACACACACACACACACACACACACACATTCACACACTACAGGCAATTTGGGGACACCAAAATGCAGCCAAATCTGCATGTCTTTGGACTGTGGGAGGAAAACCACCAAGCACAGGGGGGAGAACATGCAAACTCTGTGCACACAAAGCCCAAGGTGGGAATTGAACCCACGAGGAGCAAGGCGACAGTGCTAACCATTATGCCATCATGCTGCCCTGGTTTAAATGTAACAAGGCAAATTAAATTATTATTAATTATAATGAAATATTTCAGGTTTTTGTAAACGTAATTTTACAGAGCAACGTGTCTTGTGTTAAAGGGTTAAAGACACGTCACACGTTTAAACATCTGATATATGAAGGGATCATTAGTGGACGTTTCCTAAGGCCAAAATGTCATGTACACATTTTTTCTCATTTTTCATGGATGGATTGGATGGATGGATAGAAGTTCTAACCAAGATTATCCAAAAGCTGTTCAGAGGAAATGAAAGCCAATAAAAGCAGCAGACTGCCTATCCCAGGACTTAGGGCATGGGGCGGGGTACATTGTGGACGGGGTCAATAAAACCAATTCCAAAGAAAAAGGATGAGCATGCACGCTGGATAGTTTGAGACACAGACAGATGGATAGGCAATTTTTTAAAATATATATATTTTTAATTGATCCTGTAGGAAATTTCCTGATAATAAGAACACATACTGTAACACAGTTATCCTCAATCAGTCTCAGCAGTGGCAATGAATAAAATCACAGCAATCTCTCACCGACTGGATGTTGGGTGGCTCGAACTGTCCGGCTCAGAACCTGACTGGAACTGGGACCGTTTGAAAAAACGTTTTTGTTTCCCCCAAGGTGTGTTATGAAGTACTGAGAGATGCTCAGAGTGTTTTTGAGTTAATTTGAGTTACTGTACCATCCTTGTTGCTGAATCCTTTCTGCACATTATCCTCTGACCTTCCCTTGTTAACGACGACCACAGACTCACCACACACAGGATGTTGTTTTAGTTTAATACACTATTCTTTGCAAACTCTAGACATTGATGTGTGTGAAAATCACAGAAGATTTAGACACACTAGCCACTGAGTGTATTTGTACAGGCTCAGAGACGAAGGCAACCTTTTTAAAACCTTTTTAATAAAACACGATCTGATCATTTTTCTTTCTGATGATAATGAAGTGAACAGTGAAAGCTTATAATACTGTAAATGTTTTCTGAAATATTGCTATAAATTTTCTGAAATATACCCAACATTAGCTCTATTATTATTATTATTATTATTATTATTATTATTATTATTACTTCACACTACTTTCTATACAAGTGCAGCGTGTTTTAACACATCTTAACGCCATGTTCTTTTTTTTTTTCTTTTTCTTTCTCCCTTTAGTCTCCTACATAGGCTTCAGCTATATTGTTTGGAGCGGACTGTATGGCCCCGATCCAAGTTTCCTCTCCAAACACGCTCCAGAGGAAATGAGCTTCTCGGCACGAGAGGACCAACTGAGCAAAGCTTTCCACTGACTTCTCTTCGGCTCAGTCTGATTAGAAAATGAAGATATTTCTGGACTGTTTCGACTTATTTTCTGGCTCCCGTCCACTCGATAATTTGATCCACAAGTTTAACAGCTACCTTATGACTTTTAAACCAGCAACATGTTGTCTTGTACTGTAGACAGGACAGGGCATTCTGTTTATTTACCCGTAATAGTCATTACATCTCCCAGTTTGTGTTCTGTTTTGCATCCGTAAGGCTGTTATAATGAAGCATGCGGCGTACTTTGCGTTGTACGTACAGTATATTCTTGATATTTCATGCATGTCTGATATCTCCTGCTCGGAAATCAAACCAGAAAGTAAAAAAACAGTTATGTGACCCGATTTCTGACCAGACACACAACCTGGTTTTACCCTCTTCACTCACCAATAGAAATCTGCAAAAACTCTTAGAGATGCAGCACTTATTTAAACAGCTGATATATGACTGGATCATGACTGCATTTCCTAAGCACAAAATCTAATGTGCACTTTTTTTTTTTTTTTCCACAGGGAGGTATTTTTATTTTTATTATTATTATTATTATTATTTTAGATAGATGTGCAAGTCGACAGTGCTCACCATTAACCCACCGTGCTGCCATACAGACAGAAAGACAGACAGGCAGATAAAGAGCTAAGGAGGAAGAGACAGACAAATGATTTAACGTGCATATAGACAAAAAGAGACAGACACATCGCTAGATAGATAGATAGATACTGTAGACAGACAGACAGATAATGATACATATTTAGACATTAAATGCAGACATATGGATTGAACTGTTACAGACAGACTATATTGTGCGTTTTGATTTATAAGCGCGATATTAAAGATGTAAATAAGCTCAGCTGAACATTCCCCTGTCCAGATGTTCTCTCAGGATGCACATTGTGTGTTGCTTTGTTTTCTTGTGTGCTCTCAGCGTTAACCCATCACCGCCTCTGAGGCTCTAATGCAGAGTTACAGTAGAAACACACAGTGTGGAGATGTTTGACTTCACGCTCAGTGAAACTGATACACACAGAGATGGAGATAAGACGCGAGCATATCAGATGTACACCGATACCCCTGTATCACCCGTCTATTAAACACATTGAGATTTCCCAGTCTGGTTCTGTACTTGTCTTCCACTTGCAGAAGACAGAAATGTTCCAGCGCCACCTAGTGGCTAAAAGGCCTCAAACACTCAGGTCCCAGTGACATTTACTATCAAAGCCAAATAAATGGCTCCATTAAGCACACAGCTTTAACAAGATTTTTTTTTTTTTTTTACATTTTGTTTAATATAAATTATGTTTTCTAAATTATGTGGAGATGTTTTATTTAAATGCAATTGATGTTTAATTCATTAATTAATTTTGTTAGACGAATGAATGGTTTGAATTAAATGCGTGATACATTTCTAATTAAGTATTGAATCCTTTAATACGTTTTTTTGCACATTATATTTTCAATCGTTCTAGAGACTGACTTGGAAAAGAAAGGAGAAATCTTGTAATGAATGTAACACTGACTGCGGAACTGGGCCGACTGTGATACTAATGAAGCAGATGATGTTACACTTTACTTCTATGCGCTTACCTTGTAACCTTTATTTACATTGAAGTGATACCAGGAAATTCTTTCGAAAGAATTACAGTACACACTTACATTGTCATTTAAAGTCAATGAATATTAATCCAAGAAACAAAGCTCTATCACATACTTTTCTTATATCAGACGAATTGTATGTGATATACGTATGTGCTTTGTTTCCTGGGTCGTTTGAGACAGGAGACTCAGGAGTCACATTGGCTTTGAAGTTTATGCCGGATACATTCTTTGTACATACATAGTCCTTGATATCACGAGTCGTATACAGACTCATTTCTTTGAAATCATACATATTAGTTCAACACACACAGCTGTGAGAGCGAGTCCACGTTGCCCTGGGATAGGAAAAATTAAAGAAAAAAGAAAAAGTTTGAACAGTTTATGTTTAATGCTTATTTGATACTTGATGAAAAGGAAATTTATTTCCGAGCGATTTTTTTGGGTTTTGAGTTTCGGCTATATTGCGATACAGTAAAGAATCTCAGGACGCACAAATAGTCCTGCAACCAGCATCCCTGCTCACTGCCTCCCCTAAGCTTGCATCGGCCAGTCCCGCCATACTACCCTCTGGTACCGTCCACAGTTCGACTCTTCCACCGAATGTCCACCGGAACGACTGCAGTCACCTCCGAGTCACCTCTGGCTTGGCATTGAGCTTTGCAGCGATGCAACGCCAACATGGCTGTCAGATTAACTTAGTCAAATCTGATTCACAGCGCACATTGGAGATATTTCCACTGTCTACGGGCATTTTCACATTAGCGGAAAGTCTGGTTCACAATCGTTCCTGGTTTGGGAACCCTGTACCGCGTATTCAAGCACAGATCAAATAAGTCATGCAAGCCCATCGTACACGTGCATATAAGTACATCACTATTTACTGTAGATGTGAAATCATCGGTGCTGTCTGTCTCCTCCGAAATCTCTGCGTGCTTATAGCTTGCGCCGATATCATCAGCGTCACCTCGGTCGGGAACGCCAACGCCATTCACAGATCCTCGGCCTTTTTTAAAACGTTTGCACCGTTTCACATGTTGTACTGCGGCTAAGAGTCTCATCATCGTACTGTGCTTCAAGTCTTAAAGTAAATGTCTAAAAGCTTTAAGCCTTCATGCAACGGAAATGTCATCATAAATCCCTTGTTGTTGAAACGTAGCCACAGACCTTTGTTGCTTTATTTTAACAATTGTTTTTGTGTGTGTGTGTGTGTGTGTGTGTGTGATTAGAATTTGGGCTTTTTCTCTTCTCGCTTTGTACAGTAGATGTCGGACCTCATGTACTGTACACCTTGGAGCTACTGCATCTGTGTAGTGGTTAGTGCTAGTTATGTTCAGTTTCACAGCAGGGCACTTAACTCTCGGCCGATTTCTGGACATGTCTTCTGTCAGCGCTGCGTCTCGCACCGTCTGCGGTCTGTGAATTTGTGCCACTACAGTGCTTTTTGTCAACACTCCTACAGAGACTCCTACTGCATTCTCTGTATCCCCACAAGATGATCATTCTGTGTACTTTTCATGGTAAGCCACAATCTAAGCTGGTTTCCAATATACACAGCTTCGACTCTAACTAGCCCTGCTTCATGCAGATGCAGTACGCGGAGTCTAATTGTCCTAGATTCCAAGGACAAAAAGCAGACCTGCTGTATGGTGTCTGGCTTGGCACGGAGCTTTGCAGTGATGCAATGCCAACATTTCTGTCAGATCCAATTAGTCAAATCTGACTACACAGCACACATTGGAGATATTTCCACTGTTTTCACATTAGCGCGCCGGAGAACATTTAACCCCAACGTCTGGTTCATTTTGATCAGTGTGAACGCAATCGTTCCTCGTTTGCGAACCGCGCACCTATGTGCCAATCTCATCCTTTGACCTACACAGCCATATGTGATAAAGTGGGAGTGTCACTCTTGACATTTTTACCGAAATATCAAAAATATTAGGCATACGTAGCATGAAAATTAACTTGAACTTTGTTTTCTTCTTCTCTTAAATGGCGGTTCACCAACCAAGTAGGCGCATACTGCCAGCTGCTTAGTCAAATCTGACCTTTATGTATTGGAGAATGGGGTAGCGTACCCATCATAGGGAGATGGTCACCATAGCCAGCCGGTGAGGACCTATTTCCACTGTTTAGAGCAAAATAGGCATGTATACCCCAATGATGAGAGTGTAGACACTGAGGGTTGTCTGATTATCCTCAAATTCTTTCGTAAATCTTCTCGGCCACATGCTGGTCTGTTTAATAACTGGCACAGTGGTGAGATGGCACACACGGCGTGGAGGTTGGTGTCTCACATCTTGGAAAGGTTTGGCAGGACACAGGTCATTTTTGCTGAGTCGATCCATTGAATGCTCCTGAAGCAGGTAATATTTCTGGTAGAATGATCATAGGATACACAGACCAGTGAGCTGATGTTCTGATTGACATCTTAAACATCTCCCTGAGCAGCAGCATCATACCGACGTGCCTTAAATCCACCACCATCACTGTCACCATACCCATGATTTCTCCAGTGTCTCGTAAAGTGTCACACCCACTAACACAAAGTGCTTCAGGAGGCTTGTCCACTATCAACAAGAGGCTTGTCATGGGACACATCAACTCACTGGATGCCCTGCAGTTTGTGTATTGTTCTAAATCACTCAACAGATGGCGCCATCACCACCACTCTCCATCAGTCCTGTGCGTAGACTTCAGCATGACATGGCATATTTTTTTCTTCCCATGATATAGATATATAAAATCTCATGTAACTTTTTTCTGTTATTATAATACCCATTTATAAGACAACTCTATAGGCAATAATACACACTAATAATACACACTTTAACCCTGTCTTATCACATAAAAATGAACAATAACAGGAACAAGCTTGTATCAAAATGAAAATGGATTTACGGATTTATGACGAATTTTTGTTTTGTTTGTTTGTTCTTTTCTCCTGAAAGGATTTTGTCTGGTCTCCTGTCATATCTCCTGAGTGATACGACACCACATATCCACATATTTATGGAAAGAGGCAGTAGGCAAGACAAGGCAAGTTTATTTGTATAGCACATTTCATACACAATGGCAATTCAAAGTGCTTTACATAAAAGAGAAGAAAATAATCATAAAATTAAATTTTAAAAACAATAGCACTAAATGATGTAATGATGATTAAATGATTTAAAATTTGATTTAAAATAAAAACTATAAAGATAAGCATAAAATAGTGCAGTCAGTTCGGCCGTAGCACACTGCGCACTCAGTAAATGCACAGCTAAACAGATGAGTTTTAAATCTAGATTTAAATGTGATTAATGTTTTAGCACATCTGATCTCATCTGGAAGCTACGAGGAGCATAAGAGTTAAAAGCGGACTTTAAAATCTATCCTGAATGTTACAGGAAGCCAGTGTAAGGACCTGAGAACTGGTGTGATGTGCTCAGATTTTCTGGTTCTAGTCAGAATCCTGGCAGCAGCGTTCTGGATGAGCCGCAGTTGTCTAAAGGTCTTCTTGGGAAGGCCGGTGAGGAGACCATTACAATAATCCACCCTGCTGGTGATAAACGCAGGGACAAGTTTCTCCAAGTCTCGATTGGAAGCGAAACATCTAATTATTGCAATGTTTTGGAGATGATAGTATGCTGATTTAGTTCTGTCTCCAGAATTCATGACTTTTTTAGTTTTTTAGTTGTTTGATTTTTAGAGCTTCATCTTTGTTTCCAAATGCAATGACTTCAGTTTTCTCCTTGTTTAACTGAAGAAAGTTTTGGCACATCCAACTGTTAAAGAGACACTAACAGAACATGCGAAATACACACACACACACGCACACACACACACGCACACACACACACGCACACGCACACACACACAACTGTTTTTAGCTGAACGAATATTTTTTCCATCATGCGTATGAAAATATGACTGTCCTGAGAAAATTGAGACATGCACATTAGGCTAACTGGCGTTCCCAAATTGCCTGATATGTGTGAATGAGTGTGAGTGGGTGTGTGCCCTGCGATGGATTGACATCCTGTACAGATTAAAGTGGTATTGAAGATTAACGAATGAATAAATAACATGGATGCACCGGATATAATTACGCAAGCAATAATCTCAAGAGAGGTTCGATTCCCGCCTCTGTGTGCATGGAGTTTGCATGTTCTCCCCGTGCTTGGTGGGTTTCCTCCGGGTACTCCGGTTTCCTCCCAAGGTCCAAAGACATGCAGATCAGGCTAATTGGCGTTCCCAAATTGCCCCCAAGAGAATCTGCCGCCATGTTAAGTGTGTACAGGCGTTGCACAGAAGTGAGAAGTGTGTGTATGAGACAAAATGTCTGCTCCTCAGCTGTGTGTGTGTGACTTTACCTCATTATTTCGCTGACAAGTAAGCAGATTAAAACTTTCAAGTTTGTTTGGCTTTTGTGTTTGTGACTTCAAGTGAGGGGGGAAATCCTACGCTTTGCTTCACTGAAGTATTTAAAATGTTTAATTTTTCTTTAGACTGAAAGCCAGGATTAAACTTTTCCATGCCAATTCATAAGCTAAAAAAAAAAGAAAATATACTTTCTTAAATAAAAACAGTTTGGACTAGAAATAACTACCGTATGTTAGCAGTATTAGCGTGCTAGTTACTGTAGCTAGTATTTTATGTGCTAGCCTGTGTGCCTGTTGATGTCTAGAATTCACACTGCCATAGAAATAAAACTATGCCAAACACACCTATCGTCCATTACATTCTGAACACCTGCCTAATACTGAGCAGATCCCCCCCTTTTAGCACTGATATGATATCCCATAATATATCCTATACTATCCTTGGGGATTAGGTAGTAAAGAAATCTATTGCATGTGGATATAAGAGTTCATTTGCAATAAAATCCTCAATTTTAACCTACTTCACTATATAAAAGTTTTAAAATGTCTGAAATAAAGCTGAATTTCCCAGACAGACAGTTTCTTAATAGCTCCAGAACGTTAAGCCGTATTAGCACGCTAGTTACCAAGCATGCTTGAATCTTTATTGCATGAAGGGTTGAAGTTATCAGCCATAACATTATGAACACCTGCTTAAAACTGAGTGGGTCCCCCCCTTCTACAACCAAAGCAGTAATGCTCTCTGTGTTCTGACACTTTTCTATTGGAATCAACAGTAACCTTTTTTTTTTCAATTGGTCCTACGCTAGTACCTCTCAGATCGAACTACATGGGTCAGCCTTCGCTCCCCATGTGCACCAGTGAACCTTGGCCGCTCGTGACCCTGTCACCAGTTCACCGGTTTTCCTTCCTTGGACCATTTTTGGTATATCCTGTATAGTATGTTTTCCTTCCTTTGAATATTTTTGGTACATCCTGACCATTGTAGACCAGAAACGTCCCACAAGTCCCGTCTAGTCATAACAATGTGGCCCTCATCAAAGTTGATCAAATCCTTATGGTTGCCCATTTTCTCTGCTTCTAACACATCAACTTCAGGGACAAAGTGTTCACTTTCTGCCTAACATATCCCACCTACTTCCAGACACTACTGTAACGAGATATTAAAAATGTTGCTACTGTGACAAGGGACACCCGGATCAGAGAGCAACTCTAAAACTGCAGTTCTTGTGGGATATTTAATGGGCGGCCAAGGCTCACTGATGCACATGGGAAGTGAAGGCCGACCTGTGTAATCCGATCCGAGGGAATTACTAGGGTAGATCCAATTGAAGAAAAGGTTAATGATGATTGCAATGGAAAAGTGTCAGAACACAGAGAACATTACTGTTTTGGTTGTAGAATGGGGGACCCACTCAATATTAGATGTTCATAATGTTATGGATGATCTTATGAACTTCAACCCTCTAGGCAATAAAGATGCGAGCCTACTTGGTAACTAGCTTGCTAATACGGCTTAACGTTCTGGAGCTATTAAGAAACTGAAAGTCTGGGAAAGTTAGCTCTATGTCAGATATTTTTTTACTTTTATATTGTGAAGCATGTTAAAATGGAAGATTTCATCGCAAATTAACTCTTATATTCACATGCAATAGATTTTTTACAACCTAATCCATAGGGATATTATACTAAAGTAGTACTTGGGATCTTAATGCTTTATTGTTAGTTTGATAAAAATAAAAATAAAAAATTCTTATGAATTACCCTAGTAAATATTAAATCCTTGGGTGGGAATACAACCTTGATGGGATGCCAGTTTATCTCCCGAAATGATGCACACACCACAACCACCACCAGCAAAGGAAATTTAAATTTGCATTCAAGATTAAAATCATTATAATACACTTACATTACAGAGTATAGTTGTCAGGGATCACCCCTAGAGGGCGCCAAAGCGCCCAGAGACTTCCTTTGTTTTTTCTATTTTCTTTGTGTTCTTTGGTGTAAAACTCCATGTCCCAGAATGCACCTCGGTTAGGTGATGTGGCGCTCACCTGAACTGAGGTTGCTAATTAGTGTTTTGTTATAAATGTTCCTGAGTTCAGTTTAGTCTTGTCTTGCATCTGTTCGATTTGGGTTACTGTTTGTTTTGGTATATTGTTGTTCTGTGTTCTCCTTGTTCTCTGTGTTCTTCCTGGCTCCATGTTCTCCTGGCCTTTGTCTGTCTCCTAGCCTGTCCGTCTCTGTCCGTTGGTAATGTCTAGTCTGGTTAGTTTATCCTGGTTTAAGTTCATGTTCTGTTCCGTTTGTTCCCTGTCTTGTTCTCATTAAAATCCTTTTGATCACCTCACCTCTGCTATAATGCCATTCCTTCGTCCCGCAAGCAGTAACCGTGACAATAGTACTGTACTATTTATACTATATACACTAGCGTCGCGGCAAATTATGTGAACTACATCAATTTTCCAAACAAAAACCAGACAACTACTTGAGTATAGAAAAAGCAAAGCAGTTTATTGTTAAAAAAAAATAAATAAATAAAAAATGGACAGTTCTGGACCGGCCACCCAGAAAAACAACAGGTACCCAATGAAAATTTCCCAAGATCTCCTAACTTCCTTAATTTTACATGATTTATATACCCTTCATGTAAAATTGATTTATGCGCATGATCATGTTTAAATTATCATTTATTCTTTATATAATCGTTGCTTTGGTTGGTTTAATAACATACATTTTTGTCATACATGACAAAACCTACATTGCTGGGATTGATTATTTTAAATCATAGTCTTAGCCTTATATCACACATTCAACTTTACACCATTTGGATCAGGTTAATTTACATGATTCTATTTAGTTATCATCTGTGATTGCATATATACAGTAGTAGTATATAATCGTATATAGTAGTTATAATGGTGAAGGTTAATTTCAGTTCTAGTATGCGTGTTATGTTAATTTTAGAGTGCAATGTTCAGATTTTTCTCTGAGACTATGTTCATTAAAATTCTCTCTTTGTTTTAATTTTAGCACGCAGGAAGCGCACTTCTCGCTCATCTCGCCTGAGGGTCCTTCTGAGAGCAGGCGCTCACACCCTGCCTTACCCAAATCGCAACAATCATCGCCTTATCAGGGCACTTGTTCCTCTGAGGAGGGTATTGTTGAGGATTAGTTATTTATTTCATTTTTCTTTTCTTTTCCCAATATGATAAATATAATATTATTACTTTGTCCGCTCTTCAAAGATTGAGTCTAGCTCTTTGCACTCTATGTCCCAATCAGAGCAGAACCGAAAACTTATTTTTATATTTTGGATATCTGCCTGCATTTTTTTTCCCACTTCATTAAAGTTCCTCAATTTCTTGCACTCTGTGTGTATGGGTCATTCCTGAGTCACTCTTTACATACTTTTTTGCTTGATTATACAGTAGTAAGTTATGAGTTTACAGCTATAAAATAAGGTGAAATGGGGTAAATATCATTAGTATATTGCTTTGCTAGTTATTATTTTTATTAATATTATTATTTTACTTATAAAATAAGTTTCCTATCCCTATCTTCCGCCTGTATGTTCCTCACTTCTCCAATTTGTCGTGCAGGTGCCTTTTCTTTTATTGCAACGAGCGGATCAAGGCCTCTTCAGCAGGGACCTTCTGGGTATTTGGTACCTCACACTTGAATACGATTGAAGGTCAATAAAAAAATTTCAATACTAGATACTTGCATATCATCATTATTATTATTATTAATATTATTATTATTAATAGTAGTAGTAGTAGTATATGAATACAAATAAATTTCTCTCTGAATTCATTACACTATCACAATTGTTCCACTCTGTATCTATTGTTTATTTTTTTTTTACTACACTGTAATGAAAATTATAAACCAACCAACCTTTTCTGCTTAAGGTGTAATATTTGGATATTAGGTGTAACATTCGTATATTAGGTTTGACATTTGTATATTCGTTGTAATATTTGGATATTAGGTGTAACATTTGTATATTACTGTAGGTGTAACATTTGTATATTAGGTGTGACATTTGTATATTAGGTGTGACATTTGGATAATAGGTATAATATATATATATTTATATATTAGGATGGTAATTTTGCTGTGGTGTCTGAGATGTGTGTCTTAGATGTACTGTGTGTTTAATACATATAAAGATACTAACAATCAGCCATAATATTAAAAACACCTGCCTGTTATTGTGTAGTTCCAGTTGTGCCACTAAGACAGCTCTGACCCATAAAAGGTCTGAACTCCTCAAGACCTTGCAAGAACATTGACCAGAGCATCACACTGCCTCTGCCAGCTTGCCTTCTTCCCATAGTGCATCCTGGTGCCTTTTACTAGTTGTCATTTCTTGAGGCACTTTTCATTAGATACTAACCTCTACATGCCAGAAACACCCCACAAGACGTATGGTTTTGGAGACACCCTGTCCCAGTTGTCAATCCATCACATCTTGGCCCTTGTTAAAGTCACTCCCGTCCTTATGTTTGTCCTTTTATCCTGTTTCCAACACATTCACTTTGAGAACTAATTGTGCACATACTGTATATTTCACACCTTGGCAGATGCCAGTGTAATGTGATAATGTATCATATTCATTAGGATTTATTGTCAAATATGATTAGTGTATATGGGGAATAAAATGATTCTGATTCATTGGGATGAAGAGTTTTGACCATAAGGTGGCACTGTAGCCTGCATTTGCATACTGCAATTTGGTTTCTTACTCCCCCCCTCAAACTTTCTTTGAGCTTTTCGCAGGACAAAATGGGGTCACATTTCCACCCACTGATGGAAAAACAAGTAAATAATGAAGCTTGAGGCTTGGGATGCAGTCAGTTTACAAGCATGTGACCATTCCCTAGGGTTAATAACATTTCCTGGTCTTTTTTTATTTTATTATTTCAATAAAAAGGTGATGGATCATAATGGATCAAATTATTAATTACAAGATATTGTTTAATAAAATGCATTTGTGAATTTTATTCTTTTTGTCTAACCACATATGGATTTGTAGTTGATTAGTACAACCAACACAGTTAGAAGTACAGTGTAAGTATTATCTTTGCATTACAAAAATAAAAACTCTCAGTGTTCCCCACTTTGAAGCACGATGGTGGTAGTGTCATGCTGAGAGTTACTCTTGGCCTCTTGGCTGATTCTCTGACTAATCCCCTTTTTACCTCGGTCACTGATTTTGTTGATTGGCCCCCCTCTAGGCAAAATTAGTTATGGCTTATTTATTCCATTTTTTAAAATAATGCATGTTTTTGATAACTCCTTGGCTTTCATTATATGGTTTGTTTACATATAATCTCTAACAAATTTGGGGTATTTCAGGAATGTATGTTTACGTGGACAACAGTCAACAACACGCAAGTAATTATGTGATTTCTAATGGCGTAGTTTCACTAGAACTAATGCATACTACATTTGAGGCAAAGTTGCAGCTATTAATTCACACCTAAACACTTCCTCAACTTGAAATGTTAACTAAGTAGTAGTTAAGTAGTCTTCTGTACTACCAGTTCCTTCTCCATTCACTATTTTGACGGCAAATAGTTTAACATGTTATCATTGGCAGAATGGACTGAATATGAATATACAGAATATGCTTAAGCAATAGGTTTCATATATATATAGAAGATGGAACAGTAAGTCAGTAATTTATTAAAATCCGCCCAGAACGATCACTACACCAAAAGGACAGAATCATCCTTGCATGCAACAAGATCAGTCCTGATAAATTAAGAGGAAATCATTTTGAGCATTTGCTGTATTTTGTATTAAAAAATAAAAAATAAAAAAATTGGCCAGTAGATCCAGACTTTTGAGCCACCCTAACAGTTCTCTCCAAAAGTATGGAATGGCAACACCAGTGATAAACTGGTTAATAAACTGATGGCTAAAAAGCAGATTATTTTGCAACAAATTGCATTAAATGGACGGTAGGTAATCCTGGTTTAAAACTCACAGGTGCTGGCAGGATTATATTTCATAATGTGCACAAGCATCATCTTTATTACATAACTTTGATGTTTAGGTGCAATATGATTACTCAGCAAGTAAGTGAACGAGCAAGAGCAAGAGAAACTGATTAGGTTTCTTTCTTTTTTTTTTTTTTTCAAAGATACAACAGCCCAATAAAACCCTGATAACCCTACCACATGCACTTAGAGGCCAAACTCAGTGCTACTGTTGCTCTCAGCAGAACGTTCAGTGAGTATAAGAAGTCGCTTTCTATTTTTAAAAGGATTAAAAAAATTTTGCTAATTTCTAGGCTACTTACTGTATATGCCTGGCAACACACAAGAGAGGCTAAAAAAAATTAAAAAGCTTGAAATGTGCATCAACCAACAGATACTGACGTACAAACTGACCAAAATTGTTTTAAAAATGTACACTACTGGTGCCCCTGCGAAATCTAGTTGAGAATTGGGTTTATTATATATTGTTGGAGATGGATCTTACTCAGCCATTAACATATTTGGTTAAAACTGGACAATTAGTTGTTTATATCTATAGGCTCTGGTACTTTCTGCCAGATTATTATTATTATTTTTTACTTTTTTTCCCTTTAATTTCCTTTGAAACCTTTGTAGGTTTGGCAATCCTACAGTACATATTGAGGTGCATGGATAAGGAATGTACCACGGTAAGATAACTTCTGTACCATTTACTTCACTACACTAAGTTACATACTACAGTAAGTTTTTGGTCTTGTTTAAGGTCTTCATGAGAGCCAGTTTCATCATGGTGCTTGATGGATTTTGCAAACACATTTGACACAATACTGTTTGTCTTGCAAGAACGGTTCCAACACTGACTGTGTAAATAATAACTGACTGTTGTCATTGTTGTTGTTATGCAGTACCTTTAAAAATTTGCATATTATTATTATTATTATTATTATTATTATTATTATTATTATGTGATCATCTGCATCTGTGCTGACTATATTACACACACTGTATATACATTGTATATACTATTGCTATTTAGAGTGTATATTTAAAGGAAATGAGCAAAAAACAAGCAAACAGCTCAGCTTTGCATTATGGTTCGTGACCATCCATCCTCTTGATGACATTCTAGAAGTTTCCTGGGTAAATTGCAGTGCTCTTTTATTTGTTTCCCAGAGCTGTAAAGGAAAGATATTGGTGAGGAGGAGAGAGAGAAAAAAAGGGAAGCCTCGAGATTCAAAGAATCGGTTCCTGGGAGTCGGATTCGAAAGAGTCGTTTGGGTCACGACCCGGTCCTGATTGGTTTTTTGGAGGCTGGGTGAGGCTCGAGCTGGGGAGTGGAGTTGTGTGTCCTCTCTCTCTCTCTCTCAGGCGGAGTTACTCCTCTCCTCTCGCCTTATCTTACTCTGCGGAAACTTTAGAGAACGACGACGTGCCTGTCCGGAATGTCAACATCGTTTCTGCGTCGATAAGCGGCATGTGAAAGACGCGCGCGCGTGCGTGCGTGCGCGTGAGAGAGAGTTGAAATGTTCCCCAGACTCGACTCTCACTCTGGATCTCCTTTAGCAGAGAAGCTCCATGTGGAGTCCGCGCGCCTGGTGAGTGTCCGAGTTTAACACGTGAAAGAAGTTTACTAACTCTCTATAGTGTTACATAGCGGGGTGTAAAACTGCATTACCGATATTATATCGGCTTAACTGCATGATGTAGTTAATGCTCACACACACACACACACACACACACACACACACACACACACACACACACACACACATCTGTTTAAACTCTTCAAGTTAAGAGTTAACTTTAGATACGAAACGTTTCTTATGTAACACATGCCCACTGTCGGTCAGAATGGTTTAATGCATTGTCTGCAAAAGCACATCGCTACAACGAGCTCAAAATGCACGCACGTTTATATTAATGCATTATTGCATTATCGTTTCTATAGCAACAACGTATGCGCACGGCGCACGAGCTCCATAAAATAAAGCTTAAACAGCATGTGGGTGTGTGACAAAGTATAACTGTGACAAAGTATAACTGTGACAACGTATAAAGTTACAGATATACGGAAAGTGCAAAGTAACACAGTATAAAGTAATAAAGTTTAATTGTAACTAGGTAACAACATATAGTTGTATATATATATATTTTTGTATATATATATATATATATATATACATATTTTTTGTTATAAATGCAAAGGAAAGGAGTCTCCAATGTCAGTGTCTCAGTGCTTTGTAAATTTTTACAAAAATATTAGTATTATTAGCTAAAAGAGAGCAACTTTGCAATGAAATTTAGACATTTAAAATATGAACAACTTACAGATTGTATGATTTTATTATTATTATTATTTTTTTTTTTTAAAGTTTGGACTTCTGTGCAATGCAGCATTCTTTGTATATATAAAAAAAAGTTTGTTTGTTTTTAAGGGGGGGGAGGGGGGGACACACATTTAGAGCACATGGAGCTGAACAGCTTTCACATTGCATGTCATGGACTCAACAGGAAGTCATTTTGTGTCATTGTGTCATGTTTTGTAACAGGAGCTATTTTGTGTCATTTGTGTCACCCGAAGGAATTTTATATACTCTTCCTATGGAATTTATACGGTTGTCACCAAACCGGGTCGATGTGATCTAAGAACATTCGGGATGCAAAATTGCAGAGAGAATTAAAAAATTTCCAAGGGGTCAGCTGTGACGATGCCTCGAACACATGGCAAAAAGTGGTTAATAACTTTCTGTGGGACATCACATTGAGTGACATCATAGTTTGATGTGTTTTTTTTTTTCCCCCAGCATCTGGGAATTTTTGGAGGTCCCCCCTTTTCTAAAATTGTTATAATGGTATTCGAATAGCCGTTTTAAATGCATATGACAACTGTGCCCGCTGTCTTTCTCGTTTGCCCGGGTGGTGATGGTGCAGGGTGCTTGGGCCCACTAATCGTTGCTTGCAACTAATATTTTTTACTGTTTGTTATAAATGCATTCATGGAAGTAGTCTCCAGTGTCAGTGTGTCAAGTGCTTTGTAAATCTTCTGTAGGAGTGTTTGTTTTATAGCTTCTTGATAACATGACTTTGTAATTGGTATTATTATTATTATTATTATTATTATTATCATAAAGAGAGCAACTTTGCAGTGAAATAAACATTTAAAATATTTTAACAACATATAAAGATTCTTTTTCAAGTCTGGATTTTTTTTAAACTAGATATGTTTTTGTTTTTTGTTTTTTTGTTTGTTTTTTTGCCACTCAAAAACATTGCATTTTTTTCATTTAATCTAAATAAATAAATAAATGGTATACATACATTTTTAATTTTCTTTTTTTGCCGCTCAAAAAAACATTTTAGATGCGAGTTTGATTGCGTTCACCTTTATGTGGCATAAAGACTTTTTTATAACGTCACCTTCATCTTTCATTCAGGGCACATTTAGGGAGTTTTTGCCAACTTCTGTGTCACTGGAGAGTTTTAAGCTCAGTTAAGCCGATATTCAGCTGGCTCTTCTTAACTTTACCGGATTAGTTTTCTGCTAATCAGCGTGATCAGAACATTTCCCCTGACAGGGTACTGTGACTTGTGAGGCGGTCTGGATCATCTGCTTGCTTGTACAGTAGGTCAGTCCTAAACATTACAGTGAAGCTACAGTAGTTAGACAGACTGATAGAAAATGTTTCCTGTATTGCTGACACGGTGAACCTTACGTAAGGCAATGAGGGACAGCGATGTAGAACAACTGGCGCTGGGAATGAAAAGTGAGTGGGGTTACAAAAAGTAGAACAGAGTAAAGTATTTTTCAAGTAAAGTATGTCTACTTGTGACATCTTGGCGACATTCCTGGCAAGTTATTTCCCGTCATACAAGACTACCGTTCCTGAATCATTGA
>JAAGKR010004630.1:0-58968 GCA_011419295.1 Clarias macrocephalus
ATATATTATAACTACAGTACAGACCAAAGGTTTGGACACACCTTCTCATTCAAAGAGGTTGAATTTGTATTATGGCAAGAAAAAAGCAGCTAAGTAAAGAAAAACGAGTGGCATCATTACTCTAAGAAATGAAGGTCAGTCAGTCTGAAAAATTGGGAAAACTTTGAAAGTGTCCCCAAGTGCCGTCACAAAAACCATCAAGCGCTACAAAGAAACTGGCTCACATGCGGACCGGCCCAGGAAAGGAAGACCGAGAGTCGCCTCTGCTGTGGAGGATAAGTTCATCCGAGTCACCAGCCTCAGAAATCGCAGGTTAACAGCAGCTCAGATCAGAGAGCAGGTCAATGCCACACAGAGTTCTAGCAGCAGACACGTCTCTAGAACAACTGTTAAGAGGAGACTGTGTGAATCAGGCCTTCATGGTAGAAGATCTGCTAGGAAACCACCGCTAAGGACAGGCAACAAGCAGAAGAGACGCGTTTGGGCTAAAGAACACAAAGAACACAATAAAGAAAAGTCTTTGAATGAGAAGGTGTGTCCAAACTTTTGGTCTGTACTGTACATCACAGCACAGTGAAATTCCTTCTTCGCATATCTCAGCGTAACTGGGGTAAGAGCACAGGGTCAGTCATGATACAGCGCCCCTAGAGCAGACAGGGTTAAGGGCCTTGTTCAAAGGCCCAATCGTGGCAACCTGGTGGAGCTGGGGATCGAACCACCGATCTTCCAGTCAGTAACTCTGTGCCGTACCCCTCTGCACAAATTGCACCTAAATTGCCTGTAGTGCGATACTGTCACCGTATCCAGGGTGCACCCTACCTTGTGTCGCAAGAAATAGGCTCCAGGCTTCCCATGGGGGGGACTTTAACTTTAAAAATCACCTTTGAATTTATAAAGCTTATGTGCAAAAATTAAAAAGAAAAAACAAGCACCGTATACATGTAGAATAAATAACTATAACATATAATATAATCAAGCTTTACGGTGGTGTAGAGGTTGGCACTGTGGCCTCGACCTTCTGGGATCAAGGGTTCGATTCCCGTATCTGGTATGTGGTGTGGAGTTTGCATGTTCTCCCCGTTCTTGATACGTTGCCTCTGGGTACTCAGGTTTCCTCCACACAGTCCAATGACATGCACATTAGGTTAATTAAAAAACTTTATTAATTGCTTATTCTTGGTTAAAGTTGCTCACGGTTGTTATCCAGTAGAAAGGAAAAAGTAATTAATAGGGGAAAATATATATAAAAATAAAATACAATAAAATAAAGAGTACTAAAACAGGTAGCACCGTATTGCACACAACTTTTTGAATACCTTATTGCATACTAAATAATGACCCATATTTAAATATTGCAGGAATGTAATGAAACAGGAATGTAAATAATGCAGGAATGTAATATACTGTATGTATGTAATATTGTCTTATTGTTTTATTGTTACTGACAGTGACTACCCACATAGTGTACATGTTACAGAGTAGTGTGCATGTCTGCTGTGCAATGCATTGGCACCTGGTCCAGGGTGTACCACACTTTGTTCCCTTAGTCTCCTGGAATTGGCTCTAGCTGCTCCACCAACCCCCCAAACCCATGACCCTGAATACAGGAGAACGTGTCGATTGGCATCCCAACTCAAC
The DNA here is from genome assembly GCA_011419295.1 of Clarias macrocephalus. Taxonomy (NCBI): domain Eukaryota; kingdom Metazoa; phylum Chordata; class Actinopteri; order Siluriformes; family Clariidae; genus Clarias; species Clarias macrocephalus. The sequence continues at coordinate 1,639 of JAAGKR010004630.1, forward strand.
ACTGATATTCCCAACGAGTAGACTGCGGATCTTCCTTGTCCCTGATAACAATGAAGCACTTACAAGGATTAATCATGGGGCACTTAATCCCTATACTGTACTACTTTATTTTATTCCATCTCTGTTGCATTTTGGTTAGCTGTAATGACCTATGAGTTATGCTAACAAATTGCCGAAGACCCCAACACACATGTACTCCATACATTGCAGACAATTTACAAAAGGCAGTCAGCCTACAATGCATGTTTTTGGCCTGCGTGAAGAAATCAGACTAGCTTGAAAAAAAAAAAAAAAACACAAAGCACGGGTAGAACATAAAAACCTCTCACACAGACCCGAGGCAAGAATCAAACCCCCAGCCCTTAAGGTGTGAAATGACTAAGCCATCATGCTGCCTGTTTTGACACTCTCTTGCTCTCTTTCTCTCTCTCACACATACGCTCCCTGAACTACAGGCCACTTGAAATTGGTTCGCCGTGTTACTTATAACCCGTATTCTCACCCTCCTAATACACACATCTCAAGTTCTTGAGGTGAAAGAGGCACTTACTTATTAAGAGTGGCGATATCTGAGAAGATTATTCTTAGTTCTACTGAAGTGCACTCTTTTAGAAGGCGATGGCTATGCCACTATACCGTCTGCGATTTCAGTCGAAAACAATCACTACATGATTTGCTGTAGGAGAAGGGAACCAGTAGCCTATCTGACCTTCCTGTGTAAAAGCAGCCTTTAATGATTTTGTAACACAAAAGAAACCGTCAGCTTGATTGACAACTCAACCAGCCAATCACAGCACAGAATGAGGAGAAAAGCAGTAATAAGGAAAATGTCATGCCCCATCCTGTGCCAGTGCATGTGAGGAGAAGGTACTTACGTACTGTATATCTGCTGCCTCGATAACAGGCACGTCTTTGATTTCTTTTGTAAATTCTTATGTCCGAATCACGTACTCACTCATTGTCTATACTACTTAAATCCTGTATTCAGGGGGGCCTGGAGCCTATCCCTGGTGACTTATGGCACAAAGCGGAGTACATCCTGGACAGGGTGCCAATCCATCACAGGGCACACGCACACACATACAGTACTCACGCACACACTACGGGCAATTTGGGAAGGCCAATTAGCCTAATCTGCAGCTCTTTGGACTGTGGGAGGAGACCGGCGCACCTGGAGGAAAGCAAGCACTGGGGACTCCATGCACACAGGATCGGGAATCGAGTCTGGCCGGGAATTGAACCCGGTCCCTGGAGGTGCAACAGGACAGTGCCGTGCCGTCATGTCCAAATCATCACATCCATATATGTGCAATTATTTCTTGTTCCTGTACATAAGTACGTATTACATGTATCTGTACTTCGCTTGAGTAGTTTTTTAAAGGATTCTTTTTACTTTTACTCCACTCCAAAGTACAGCAAATACCCGTACTTTTACTTAACTACAGTTCAGCATGGTGTTGCATTATCTGTCCTTAATGGTGTGTAGTATTTGTGGAAATTTCACCACCTGCTGACTATTAGGTCTAATTGCATGACTTGCCTTTCCTTTGAAATGCTTAATACCATAACAGGTGTTTGAGATCAGAAGTGGAGCTGGTTGCACACAGCGACGAAACCAACACATTCACAACTGGGAAGTAGAGACAGAGAGAGGGAGACACACACACACACACACAGATACACACAGATTTTGCTAAGAAAAAGGCTACTGTGCACTATTGCAAGCACTGTAGGAGGTGAAGGTGAGTACTTCTGTACTTGGATACATCAGTAAATGGAGGACTTTTCCAAGAGTAATATTCGCCCTAGGGAATCGCTACTTCTACTCAGGTTTGTGTAGTTTGCCCACTTTTGCAGGGAATAGTGTATAATCGTATATACGGACTTATATTGGACTTCCCTCCAATCTCATCCATTTTTCACTTTCTGCCCTCCATAAGGAATGCAGTGGAACCTCGGTTCACGAACACCCTGGAGTACGAGTAAATCGGTTTACTACCCAAAAATCCGCCTAAAATTTGTCTTTGTCCACTGACTCCTTCTCCCAGAAACCGGCATCCCAAACTGCAGCTGAAGAAAGATATGAGTTAGTCGCCCAGCACTGAGGTTTTCCTAAGTCCTCAGTCGAGGATCACGCACATGATAAAATAATTTTGTGCAAAGTGGAGTGACGTCCAAGCCATTGCTGAGAAGTATCATCCGAACAAAACTGAGTACTCCTTATACCTTATGAATAATAACGCGGTGTCTCTTTTGAAGAAACAAATATCTCTATATAGATTTTCAGTGAAAACGGCTGCCACGTACAACCCAGAAGCCAAGAAACAAAAAAAGAGAAAACCACTGAAGGAGAATTACCCAGTGTTATTATAGAAAGCGACTCCAAACATTAGCCTCCTCCGCACCCATCTTCCTCTCCTCGATTCCTTCATATCAGTGAGTCTTCCTAAGAAAGGTGCTTGAACAGTACATGTAAAATAAAGTGTTCACGCTCTCCTGTACAATTTATATTTATATTTAGTGCTGTATTATTTTTATATAATTAAGGCTTATTTCATTCTTAGTTTTATATTTTGTGATATAAACAAAATAAATCCAAAGTTTATGGATTCTATTTACACATATTCCTACCTACCTAGTCTACTACTAAATTGAGTTTGACCAGGGGATAAGAACGAACTAATTTCGTGAACCGAGGTTCCACTGTATGATGCATCATAATAATCACATGATTGCTAACAACCTATGGAATGTCCTGAGGTGAGACTGACATCAAAATCATGAACAATGCACCACAAATGTCCCATGGATGTACGTGTTGAAACCCAGAACATTTGAAGTAATATTTCCAACAAATATCAATTTACTGGTTAACCTTTTTTTGCCTAATGAACTATTAAAATGACCCGAGACATCTCTATACCTTTACCCTCATAAAGGATTCAAGGGTCTATAAATAAACATGAGTATGCAAATGAGAACGTTTCCGCTACCCTGCTCTTGCTATGTTATTATCTATGCTGTACTTCACTATTACAAAAAGGCCAGAGGCCATACTGAGAAAATGTGGCCATGCACTGTATAAGTGAAACTCTCCGAGACTGACACCGAGTGCAAGAAGAAGCCATTTGTCACCAACCCTTTGCAATTATTGCATTGACTATTACGGTTCACTTTTGCTGGAGTATTGTACCCTCTGTTATGTCCAGACATAATTAGCTGGATGCGAAACTTCTAGTAAACCACTGTTAATTTGAGTGAGAATTTTAAAAATCATCTCAAATCTACCATAACAAGAAGAATTCTGTTTCTCACCAAATAAAATAAATGAACTTATCTAGCTAGGTGGCTAGCTTAGCATGGGATATGTCTGGGATTATTCCCTACTGTAGCAAGCACTGTGTTGAAGTAGGTGCTCATATTTGGGTTTTCGGTAACTCATCTGTCCTTGTTGTGTTGTGATACCTTGGTGGTATCAGAAAGTTTCAAGACTGATTTTTATAAAATGCAAACAGACGGCAGCACAAGGCTGCACGCACAGTCACAGGCCTTCATAAGTCAGTGTGCCAAAAGACAACAGCTACAAGAACTTGAGAGCTGTGCAACTGGAGCTATTCTGCTATTTCATCCTGGACAACAAGTTGGAACAAAGAGTGAACTTGAAATTCTGCATGAAACTGGACAAATCTGCCACAAAGACGTTTGACATTCGAAGTGTTTTGAGTGGCACATGCGCTTCAAGAGGGGAAGACCATCACTGGAAGATACGAGAGATCAGGAAGACCTTCAAGAAGCTCAACCCCCAAAAATGTTGAAACCATTCAGTAACTTGTGCATAATTATCATTGGAGAACAAGCCACAACATTGCTGCCATTGTTGGTGTGTGATACGGAACAGTCCAGGCAATCCTTGCATGTCATTTAAACATGCATCGTGTTGCTGCCAAGTTTATCTCCAGACTGCTGACCCAGGAGCAGAAGGAACAGGAGGAACATGCGTCGAAGTCTGCCAAGAACTCAGCGCCTCGTGGCTGACCTGTCCCTCATGTCGGGGATTATTACCGGTGACGAAATTTGGGTATATGGGTACGATCCTGAGGCGAAGCAAGACACAGCGTCTTCACAGTGGAAGAACCCATCATCTCCATGACCGAAAAATGCAAGGCAGGTCCGGAGCTTGACTGAGGCCATGCTCATCATCTTTTTCATCATCGACATTTGCGTTATTGTGCATTAAGAATTCGTCCACAGGGGCCAGACCATTAATTGGGAATTCTACTTCCGGGTTTTAAGCCGTCAGAGTTGGAATGTACAACGAAAGCGACCAGATCTATAGTATTGGAATCCCAAAACATTTTGATATCCCCTTGTATGAGTTCAGTTTTTTTGTATGGTCTAGTGACCTGCATTCAGGCTTATGTCGTTTTTTTCTTCTCCTTGCTACATTTTGCCAATCGTGTTATGCATTTCTGAGCAATCTTCCTGTAATAATTTATGACACCTCATTGAACTGTGATTACAATTTTTGGATTTACTATGACTTGGATTGTTTTAATCTTTATGTGAACAGTTGCCCACATACTTGAAAAGTGCCAATATTTATGGGTGTAAGAGTAAATATTTGTCTACCACATGTAAAGCAGGTCTGCAAGTCTAGGCCTCTTTTCATTGTCCAAGAATCAGATTATTATTATTAGTGTCTGTTTCTTATTAATAGTCTGGGTTACGTCGTGTTGTCTCTATAGCAACTATAGTCGCTGTAGTCATCGTTACAATAAAGAGGTGTAAACTAACATATCCTACATCCCACATCTTTAAAGTCTCTCGCCTACTAAATATCACCCTTATTAATTAGTTTAAAAAGGCTTATCTTGCAATATCTGCTTGATAGGGTTCTTTCATGAAATTCACAGTTATTCTTTATTCTCAACTCTGACAAAAGGCTAAAAAAAGAAAAGAAAGAAATGGTGACCAGAAGTCTTAAACGTTAACTCACACTATAAGGAAAAGTTCATACTTAAAAAAAAAAAAAAAAAAAAAAAAAAAAGACATTAAAAGCTCGTTGGGGATAGCATTATCGTTAGCATTATCCACAGAGAGAATTTATCTTCACTAGCAAGACGTTAGCAAGATCTATGCATTCGAAAGCTCTCTCTGGTAATGCTGAGGGTATCATAGTGAAATATGAATGTACTGGACCTTATAAGTATGAATAGAAAATGGGATTTTAGTCCCTGTCACATTTCCTCTGTCTTATTTACACTCCCGCCTCCGCATGCGATCAGCACCCTCAAGCATGCAACGGAGCTTTTTTTTTTTTTTTTTTTTTTTTCTGTGTGTGCATTTCACCATAAACATTATTTATATAGTTTTCAACCGAGACAACTAGAGGAGACGTATCTGTTTGGTGTGTATTACAATGCATTTAATAATTGTACAGTGATCAAATGAAACTTTGGATTGGGTTAATCAATTTTTGAGCACTTAACTGAATGTGAGTTTTGTAAATAAACTGATTATGGATTATGGATTGTGCTGAATGCTCTTCTTTTCAGGGCTTTTTCAATCCACAAGCTAAAATCCAATCAGACAGGCTTTGAAAAGAGAAAAATCCAATTTCTCTCTCTGTTACAGTCAAGTGCTTCGATCATGTATGAAGACAAACGCTGCAAAAATGTTTAATATCCCAAATTCATTAACATCGGCGATGCCCCCAGCGGAGCGACGAGGGTAGCATGATTCTTGGTTCTTGGGAGGGCAGGATGACATTATCTGAGGTGGGGGAGGGGGGAGGGGGGAGGGAGGAGGGGTTAGTTTGTAAGAATGTCTTATTCAGGAAGAGAGGGAAACGGTATTGTTCTTCAAAGGGAGACAGAGAAACATTCTCAGCTTGACAGAGTGGGGGACAGGAGGTTCTTTGGCTCTTATGTTGCTGAAGATCTGCGGCCAGTTTCCTTCAGCCAACACGCTGGCTAGTGCCAACACACCAGTTAAAGCTGATCCCCGAAAAAGTTCATTAGCTGCAGCCTTAGAACAAGAGGGTTGCAGTGGCACTGGAGCTTATCATTCTGCCTCAGGTCCTCCCGGATGAGCTCCCTGTGGACTTATGGGTCCTCTTTAGGTCTCCTGGAGCATGTAGCGTTGTTCTAGATAATGTGAATGATCTCTTCTGTAAGTGCAATTGTTTTCTTTATTTTAGATCCAGTAATGATGTTTTCAATTTGTAGGAAATGTACGGGTTAAATTGAACTTTATTTTATTTTATTTTATTTTATTTATTTATTTCATTAATATTGTATTGTGTGAAAGACAATCTTGACTATTGCAATTGTTGCCAGATCCTCAGGTTTTATTTGGCTGGTAATAATTTATTGAAATTATTATATCAGTGTTTGACAAGCACACAGTAAACAAGGTAAAATCCTTCAAGATTGATGGATAACTTGTGGAAGAAATGCATCTCTCTGTGGTAACTTTACACACAGTCATTAAGGAACTTGTACATTAGAGACACATCCCCTGCACAGTCCTGACCTCACTCCAAGCCATTTCCTCATGTTTAGATCATTGAAGGAGTTCCTGGGAGGCTGGCGTTTTCAGACTCTGGCATACTGAGAAAACTTTCGGCTTTGATGATATTCATTATTCATATGGAATAAGTGCAGGGGGTCATATAGAGAAATACAAGACGTTTTTTCTTTCATAACTCACACTCATCGTCTACACGGCTTTTTCCTGTGTTCAGGGTCGGCGGGGGGGGGTGGAGCCTATCCCAGGAGACTTAGGGCATGAGGCGGGGTACAATCTGAATAGGGTGCCAATCTATCGCAGAGCACACACACATACCCCCACTCACTCATTCACACACTATGGGCAATTTCGGAATCTCAATTAGCCTAATCTTCAGGGCTTTGGACTGTGGGAGAAAACCGGAGTACCCAGAGGAAACACAGGGAGCACAGGGAGAACATGCAAACTCCACTACACCAACCGTGCCGCCTCCTCTCATAACTGTGTTCTGTTATTCTGCACAGTCAACAGTCCCAGTTTGACTTGAATGCCACTCATTTAACGCACAAGTGCTAAAATTGCATTCAACAGATCCTTAACTTTTGTATCATAAGACATTGTTGATAGAAGTTTCTGATTAATCTTAATTAATGAACAAAAATGGATTGTCCAGCAGCATAAACATCTACATGAGCCACTAGAATCTGTTTTTGTCCTTTCCTATCATCATAGACCTCATTTTTACAGTTTTTAATCTTGGGGTCACGACCCTGCTTGAGATGCAGATGGGTTCTTTTTACCACATATTATGATTTGACTTGGTATAGCTTATAACCCAGAGTGGCCTTTTTACACCAGACCTTATATTTTACTGCTTGGAAATTTGGAATCGGAATTGAACACATGAGGTCTTTTTTTTGCAGTATACTACAATCTTGGGTTGTATTTCCAACCGTATCGTGTCGAACTGCAGTAGCTTGCACTATTGTTTTATTATTATTTTAACCCAGGAATATTCCAACAGGGCATAAAAATAAAATTCGCTTGCTCTTATTTGTATTTCAGGGTTCAGTGTGCCCTTGTATAAAACACAAGGTACGCTAGTGAGCTTCCCTAATTAATTCTGAAAGCATTTTATTAAGAGTATAATTCAGGCATATGGTTAACTCATTTTGCTGTGTAGTGACTCATAAAGCTTGTTAAACTTAATTCACTTCTTCACAATCACAACTGCCAGCATAAATAAATCATCAGTTGCTTCTATTTTTCTGGAGGAGGTGTAATAAAATACTAGTGTTTAAACACACACACACAAAATGGCGTAACCTTGTGAACTGTTGTTTAGGACTACATACTGTACACATCGCACCTGATCGAAATTTAATTGTTACTGCAGAATGTGGGATACTGTATGTACTTTAATAGGGATGTCTCACTCTGATCTGGTCTATACCTCTTTATCCTGTATACAGAGCATGGTGGGGTGGGGGGGGGGTGTGTGTGGGGGGGGGGGGGCTCTCACTTTCACTATTAAACATATCATCCTATCCAGGATGTACCCTAACTCTGAGGTCTCAATGGATAGGCTCCAGGCATCCTGTGTCCTTGGATAAGCGGTGTGTATAAAATGAATGAATGAATGAATGAATGAAATGGTTAATTCAGAGGATGGGAAGTGAAAGAAAGGGAGTTTAAGAGGATTATAAGCAATCACCATTGCTTAGCATAACACTTTTTTAACAGGTCTTTTCAGAACATTAAATGAAGCCATGTTCAATCTGATAGTAGTATTACAGTCAAAATGTTTCCATCATAAGTGAATGTATAAAGAATGTGTTAGGTTAGATATGGCAGGATATATAAGATCTGTCAATCAATATATCCAAAGGCAAAATGATCAAACTAAAGAATGTGCAGTTGTTCTTGGTTCAGAGGTTAATCAAAGGATAAGGTCATAGGTGACTGAGACGTCAATAAGGTTTGCTTATGTGGTTCTTTCTAATAGACAGCCATGGAAGTCATTAAGTTATTGACTTTAGTAACCTTCTATTTATTTAAAGCCTATCTGTGACAGTTTTATGTTGAACAGTGTTTATATAAAGTACTGCCTAGCCATTTCATTAGGTAAACTTTGCTAGTACTGCTTTGACCCCCTTTTCCCCCTTCAAATCTGCATGGCATAGATTCAACAAGAAACATTGCTTAGAGATTTTCGTCCACGTTTTGGTCCGCAAGTTGGTCCGCACATCCATGGTCCTATTCTTCTGTTCCACCATATTCCAGTAAACTCATTGTTACCTGTATGTTCAAGAAACCAGAGATGATTTTAGCTTTGTGACATGGTGCATTATTTTCTTTTCATAACAGGATGGGCATGGAGAGTAACAATACTTGGTTAGACTGTGGCACTTAGACAATACTGTACTCATTTGCTACTAAGGGGCCCAAAGTGTGCCAAGAAAATAAACCACACCGTCACCACCACCAGCCTGAATACCAGGCAGGATGGATCCTGGCTTTCATGTTGTTTACACCAAATTCTGACCCTAACATCCATATATTACAGCAGATATTGAGACTCGTCAGACCATGCAGCATTTTTTTAATTTTACAAATTTGGTTAGCCCATGTGAATTGTAGCCTCCGCTTCCTTTTCTCAGCTGACACCAATGGCATCCAGTGTGGTCTTCTGCTCCTGTAGCCAATCTGCTACAAGATTTGACGTGCATTCAGAAATGTTCTTTGGCATGCCTCGATTGTAACAAAATGTCATTTGAGTTACTGTTGCCTTTCTATCAGCTCAAACCAGTCTGGACATTCTCCTTTGACCTTTGGCATCAACGAGGCATTTTTGCTCAGAGAATGGCTCTCACTGGATATTTTCTCTTTTTCAGCCCATTCTCTGTAAACCACTGAGATGGTTGTGTGTGAAAATCCCAGTGGATTAGCAGTTTCAGAAATACTCGGCCCAGCACGTCTGGCACCAACAACCAGGCCACGTCCAGAGTCACTTAAATCAGCTTTCTTCCTCATTCTGATGGGTATCACATGGAAGGAACACATGGGAACCAGATGTCACCATCACAAACAGTCATTTTATTAGGCAAACTTGGTGCAGCTAAAAAAAAAGGGAGTTATAGTGAAGTTACACTCAATGAGAGCAGTGTGGCTTTGTAGGGGCAGGTCCATGGGTTGATGCTCGGGAGGCGCAAAGTCCTCTGTGTCGCACTGGGGTGCATGGAGCAGGTGAGACAAGCGGCGCTGAGAAGGAGATAAATACACGACTTTTCTCTACTCAACGGGTGAAAGTGGCCTTTTTATGGGCTGCGAACTGGTTAGAGATGGCATCCAACCCTGCGAGGTTCCTGAGGCATCCAGAGAAGGACCAGCTCCAGCTGGATTCTGCTTTATGATGGTTGGAGCTACACATGCTGCTCCTGAGCTCCCAGTGATCCCGACCCCATCTGCCCTCTGCACCTGCTGACTCATCCCTGTGCTGAACTGGACTTCAATGCAGACAATGTGTTGATTCTCATCACATTGTCTGCATATGAAAATGCTCTCACTTTCACTATTAAACATAGCTCTATTTTTTACCGTTTTTTTATACCATGCAGCTTTAAGTGCAGTGTTTAACTGATCTCCATTCATATTTTTTACCGACCACATTGTATATAACTTCTTATAATTTTATTTTATTTTTTATTAGCCTGGCTGGCGTGCAAGTGCAAAGTCGTTACATGTGTTTTTGAACGGAACCCGAAAATATGTTCTGTTGACCTGGATGTCAAGTAATATAAGTCACCAGTTTAATTTAAGATCACTGTTGCTAGGCAACTAGATGATATATATAATAAACAGACAGATAATAACTTATTATGAAATATAAAATTTTTGATTATATTTGATTATGTATCTAGCAGCTCACAGCTGTTCAGATTTTAAAACGGTTAATTTAAGAGCAGACTAACCATAGAAAACAAGGCAAACTCATAATTTCTCAGACAGGAATTTTTACCCTAAGGAGTTTAAACATCACATCACAAAAATGTGAACATGTGCAGGTGATCATATACGTTGGAACAGTTTGCATTATGGTGTACTATGCAAAGAATAAAACACTCCGTAGGAAAATAATCAGTGACCGTGTTAATTTGTCAGACACTTGACTGGGACGTTATGTTATAGAAAAATTGAGTTTGAAACCAAAGATGTCTGCCAATGATTAAAGCATGACACATCATCCTTGTTATTTACTGGCGTTGGCGGCTTGCCTACCATGCGCAAGACCCAGGTTCGATTCCCTGCCAGTGCCCAAACCTCAGCCACTTGACCCAGTGCAAATGGGAGGGTTATGTTAGGAAAGGCAGATCAGATGGTCCATTGCGGCAATCCCTCAAAGGGAGCAGCTGAAAGTCCAACATCATCATCAAACTTGTTATCCAGTTATTGTTCCATTTCAATGTTATGGAAGAATCAGATTCAAGACTTTACGAGCATTGAGAGTTAAAAATCTTGAAAACATCATATTGTCATATTGCACACACTAGGTGTATACAGGAATTACGCTTACATCGACTACCACAATCTCTATAGTCAGTGCTGTTGTAATAACTAGGCATGGGTCATGTGACTTCAGCCAGCTGATTATTATAGGCAGTGTGCTTTGTGAGTGCTCCACTTATGCTTTACTTTCAGAATAAAACCCAATATTAAATCGTACTCTCCTACATATAACAGGACTTGTATAACAATGGGAGCATAATTCTAAACCTGTAAAAAAAAAAAGTATATATAAACTGAACAGTTATAAAATTTGATGCGTTTGGCCACTACTGTACCTTTGGCCACGTATAGCAGTGCATAAAGGCTGTGGCCAAACGCATCAAATTTTAGAACTCTTCGAATGATCCCCCGAGACTTAAGAAAATAAAAGCGCGATTAAGAAAAAAGCTCTAACATGACCCATAATTCTCTAATCTATATTCATTTTTCACTGCTAATGGATCCTTACATGTAACAAATTGGATGGTGAACCTCTTTAAACATCACCGGTTTATCCACTACGAGAAAGCTGATTAATCCTCAGTAATTGGCTGTAAAATAGGGTGAAATTGGCTAAAGCCTCAGAGAGAAGAGATAAAGAGAGCAATTTAATATTTATCACACGGGACCATTAGCATAAACACAGGAGCCGTTTAGTGTAATTAAACAATCCCTCTTCTGTTTAAACGCTTTCGCTTCTTCCTTCTCTCTCTGTCAGTCTTGTCAGATCATTCCTCATTGATTTTGTTATTTTTTTCTTTCCCTTTGCTGTCAATCTTTTGTACAGTCTCTTTGGGTATACTCCAAGGAGTCTTTTATTCATTCATTCAGTCATTCATTTATTTATTTGCTTTTACTGAAAGCGCACAGAAAGGAAATTTCTACAAAATGACCTGTAACAGGCTTCAACATGCGAAGATTTATTACAAACACAATATTTTGTTGCTATATACATTATATGAACCAAATTATTTGGAGCCAAACCTGCAATGCTATTGTATCCAAATGCATACACTTCAATATGGAGTTGGTCCCCATTTTGCAGCCATAACAGCATCCACTCTCCTGGAAGGCTGTCCACAAGCTTTTTGGAGTGTTTCTGTGGGGATCTGACCATTGACCATTCATTCTGTAGAGCGTTTATGAGGTCAGACACTGATGTTGGACGAGAAGGCCTGGCTCACAATCTCTGTTCCAGTTCATCCCAAAGGTGTTCGATGGGGTTGAGGTCAGGGCTCTGTGTTCGGGCCAGTCAAGTTCTTCCACACCGACCTCATCAAACCATGTCTTTATAGTCCTTGTTTTGTGCACTGGTGCTACACTCATGTTGGAAAAGGGCCTTCCACAAACGGTTGCCTCAAAGTTGGAAGCATAGCATTGTCCAAGATGTCTCGGTATATTGTCCTTCACTGGGGATAAGGGGTCTGATTGAAACACCTGAATTCAATAATGAACAGGTTTGACCAAAATATTGTTCATAAAGTGTATTTGTGATTTGTGAAGTCATGCACATGCACATGTAAGCATGGTTGCACCAATTTCATCAATAATGATTTCTTCTAAGTGCTAGCGTATTTCTGTGCAGTAGAACTCCTCGCAGGTGACAACAGTGAAAGTTTCAGCCTCAGACAAAAATATCCCGTTGCTATTTAAGCGATCATTCATCATAGACTTTTACACTGCGCTAAAAGAAAAATGATTTATGTATAGTATAAAGGTTATAATTTTTACTCAAATAATAATCTAAGTCAAACAAAAATAAGTAGTGATATTGATTTATTTAAGTAAAATTGACATTATCAATATGTAAAAGCCACATACTGTAAGCTCAAAATGTTTTGTTTTTTAGTATACCGTATATGGATTCCATATGCTTGGGCATTGGTTACTCACTGGTAGGTTTCTTGCCGCCTACCATGCGCAAGACCCAGGTTCCATTCCCAGCCAGTGCCCAAACCCTAACCACAGGGTGCAGTGCCAGTCCTAAGCCCGGATGATGGAAAATGCCAGGCTTGAGTCAGGAAGGACTTCTGGCGTAAACCTTGTTGTGCAGATCGAATGGTCCACTGTGGCGACCTCTAGACAGGAGCAGCCTAAAGACATATGGATTCCATATAAAGCAAGATCATTTTTATTTTTGTTGTTGCATCATTTTAATCGGTCTCCGCTGTTTTCATTATACCTACCTGTGACATTAATGGCAAGGCATTTTTTTTTACACCTGCTTGTTTTTGTTTCACAAAACTACAAACTGCAAAATGATTACATCAAATAAAATTGTCAGCCATTTCAATAATGTAATGTTTTTAGATCTTTTTGTTAGCAAGTTATTAGACAGGTTTTTAATCAATCCCAGTTGTGGTCATGTGGAACAGTTTTTGTTCATACAAAGTTCTGGATTCGTATCATACTTATTCAAAGTCTGTTTAGGACATTTAACGGGACATTTTGTGATAACACACATTAATCCTCTTACTCTGAGACAAATCTGACACATTTTAAGAAAAAAAAATATTTTTAAGGAAAAAATTCTTGAACATTATCTAGTTCAGAGATGCACAGAAAACAACAAAACTATTGGTTATCATTTTAAGTGGTTTTGGAAAAAAAATACTGAAACAGATAGAGTGCTCTGGGACATTTTTTTTTTCAGGCTTTATTATGTGCTACATACTGTAGACCAGGGAAACATAGAACCTTGGTAACATAGGATTCTAGGAACACAGGACCCTTTTTAATGTTCCAATTATATTATAAAATCATATTAATCTGGGGGAGCATAGGACTCCGAGAACATAGGGATGACCCCATTTCACCACATACACTTTGTTCTTAGACTTTATGAACTCTCTCCCATCATCATCCTCCTCTAAGCCATTATCATCATTTCCTGTTTCCATAATATATAAAGCAAATGTACAGTTTACACTTGCGAAGTGTTCCAAGCTGTTTTTAATGTCTATTCATCTGATATTCATCAGATTATCCTCTGGTTTTAATGCTCTGAGAGTTTCCTGTGGTCTTGACCCTTGCTAGTTGATTGATTACATTTTAAAATTCACTCATGTTTTAATGACCGTTTCATTAAAAAAAAAAAAAAAAAAAAAACAGACTGTCTTTATTGTATGCACTTTGTATACACCAAACTTCATCATGACAAATTAATCTCACTAGTGTTGAAATTCAGATATAGTTAACTTTTTTTCGTACTCTCTTCCAGGAATAAAGACTGCTATGAAACTCAATGTGCCACCGCTGGGTCCTTGAGCAAGACCCTTAACCCTGAACTGCTGAGTTGTATAAATGAGATAAATGTATGTTGCTCTGTATAAGGGCGTCTGGCAAATGCCATAAATGTTAATGTATCTTTGGCTGCAGTTATTGCTGATAACATTGGGGTGGGTGAAGCAATAGGTGACATTAGTACTAGAATACTGAATTATTCACAGAATCCTAGGTTTTTAAATCACGAGTATACAGTTTCATGGGAGGAGGCACTTTCAACAACAACGAGAGCAGAAAAGAACATCGCAATTTTCCTTTACAGAGTGATTAATTATGCACTCATGAATTATTTTCATTATTCCCTAAATTACAAACTTTCTCTTATTCATAAAGCATTTTCTGTCCCGAGCTGTCAGACGTAAATAATTTAATTTCCTGACAGGTGAATATCAGCTTGGGTGTTGCACATGTCTATCACAGAGCCTTTCATCTGTTTCTGTTATGTCTCATTAGTCCTGTGTGTTTAATATATACACTGCTCAAAAAAAAAACAATTCATAGTTGAATGTGCTGACAATAAAATCACACAAAAAATGATCAATGGAAATCTAATTTATTAACCGATGGAGGTCTGGATTTGGAGTCACACTCAAAAGTGAAGTGGAAAAACACACTATAGGCTGATCCAACTTTGATGTAATGTCCTTAAAACAAGTCAAAATGAGACTCAGTAGTGTGTGTGGCCTCCACATGCCTGTATGACCTCCCGACAATGCCTGGGCTCCTGATGAGGTGGCAGGTGGTCTCCTGACGGATCTCCTCCCAGATCTGGACTAAAGCATCCGCCAACTCCTGGACAGTCTGTGGTGCGACTTGGTGTTGGTGGATGAGCGAAACATGATGTCCCGGATGTGCTCAATTGGATTCAGGTCTGGGGAAAGGGTGGGCGAGTCCATAGCATCAATGCCTTCGTCTTGCAGGAACTGCTGACACACTCCAGCCACATGAGATCTAGCATTGTCTTACATTAGGCAGGAACCAAGACCAAGGCCAACCGCACCGGTATATGGTCTCACATGGTGTCTGAGGATCTCATCTCGGTACCTAATGGCAATCAGGCTACCTCTGGCGAGCACATGGAGGGCTGTGTGGCCGTCCAAAGAAATGCCACTCCACACCATTACTGACCCACTGCCAAACCGGTCATGCTGGAGGATGTTGCAGGCAGCAGAACGTTCTCCAGGGCGTTTCCAGACTCTGTCACGTCTGTCACATGTGCTCAGTGTGAACCTCTTTCATATGTGAAGAGTGCGCCAGTGCGCCAGTGGCCAATTTGCCAATCTTGGTGTTCTCTGTCAATCTTGGTGTTCTCCTAC
Source organism: Clarias macrocephalus (assembly GCA_011419295.1). Lineage (NCBI taxonomy): Eukaryota > Metazoa > Chordata > Actinopteri > Siluriformes > Clariidae > Clarias > Clarias macrocephalus. The sequence goes on from JAAGKR010004630.1 coordinate 17,295, forward strand.
ACAGTGTTGGGCTGTAAGCACAACCCCCACCTGTGGATGTCGAGCAAACACATGAGCAGACACATGCACATTTGTGCCCCTCCTGTTCCTCCTTGCACAAAGGCAGAGGTAGCGGTCCTGCTGCTGGGTTGTTGTCCTCCTACAGCCTCCTCCACATTTCCTGATGTACTGTCCTGTCTCCTGGTAACGCCTCCATGCTCTGGACACTACGCTGACAGACACAGCAAACCTTCTTGCCACAGCTCGTATTGATGTGCCATCCTGGATGAGCTGCACTACCTGAGCCACTTGTGTGGGTTGTAACCTCTGTCTCACGGTACCACTAGAGTAAAAGCACCGCCAGCATCCAAAAGTGAACAAAACATCAGCCAGAAAGCATAGGAACTGAGAAGTCGTCTGTGGTCACCACCTGCAGGACCACTCCCTTATGGGGGTGTCTTGCTAATTGCCTATAATTTCCACCTGTTGTCTATTCCATTTGCACAACAGCATGTGAAATTCATTGTCAATCAGTGTTGCTTCCAGTGTTTGATTCCACAGAAGTCTGATTGACTTGGAGTTACATCGTGTTGTTTAAATGTTCCCTTTATTTTTTTGAGCAGTGTATATATAATCCTTGTGTTGTTGGTTTCCCAGACCTTTTGATGCATTTTTGTTGCTGTTGTTTTGACTGTGATCTCCATGTTTAGGAGTGAAAAAACTCCTAAAAAATGTTTGCATGTTTTGCTTTCAATTTGCAGTTTTACTTTTTCTGCATTTTTATTTGTTTCGTATCTGCGCTAACGGGTTGCCAGCGTTGTAGTTTTCATACAGAATTGGGCAGTCGTGTGGGCAGATAGTTTATGGTACACAGTATAAACATAAAGTGAAAACATGAACTGTTAACATGAACTGTGGATACGAGACAAAAGCCATACAGACTATATGTGATAATTAGACACAAACAATAACTATAAAAAAAAAAGTGTAATGCTGAGAAAAGAAGAAAATAAACAGTTGTATTGAACAATGCATAACCAGACAATGCTGGGCGATTTTTAGAAACAAGTCAATTACATTTCTAATTTTTTTGTTGTTGTTGTTTTTACTTGATTTACACAATTTATTTAACATATTTTAATTTATGAGAATTGACTCAAATTGCCAACTCATGTGAAAGTGATTAATCAGGCATGTAACGTGCTGGGGCTGATGGGTAAATCTGTGACCCTACCCTGACATTGGTCATGTACTCACTCAACTTCTTTTGTATAAAATAAATAAAGAAATAAATGAAATAGTTAATACATACAAGCTTGAGTTGGCTTATTTTGCAGATTGTCTACAATGCTAAAAGTTTTGTATTTCTCATTCATTAACAAAAATTCTATACACTATCATCGAAAAAAGTTGATTTATTTCAGTAATTCAATTCAAAAGTGAAACGTGTGAAACATAACACCTCACAGACTGATTGCCTCCATGCCACGCCGCATTGCTACAGTAATTCATGCATAATGAGCCCCGACCAAGTACATGTGTGTTATACATATACTTTTCAGTAGTCCAACATTTCTGTGTTTAAAATTATTATTATTATTTTTTACTCTTAAGTAATATTCAAATCTCCTGAGATATCGAACTTTCGGTTTTCATTCGCTGCAAGCCATAATCTTTAAAATTAAAAGAAATAATATACTGACACTAATAATACACTGACACAACTCAAGTGTTATCATATATCACACGCACAGGTGCATTTCAGTAAATCAGAATATCATTGATATAGACACATGTACACTAGGATTTTGACTGCTCAGATCTTGATTTTCCCTCATATATTAGTAAAATACAATCACACACATAAAAGAATAAAAGTGCTGTTCAGCTTGGTCATAAAGCAGCTCATAATATTTTTGCACAAAACTCCTGCAGTTCCTATGATGTGGCTTATTTCCATGACCATCACTGATCCTCCAAATCCCACATCCTTTACTCTACCAAAGCTCAGCACCACGGGAGATCCCCACTAATACAATACACACTAACGATCATACAATATTTAAGACAGGCCCTTGGCAAGGACGAACGTTACCATGACACCCGCAGAATGAAGATGGATGGTAGATGAGCAGATCAAGAAATTTAGTCTACCTTCTTTGGTTATGATAATCTGCTCTGATTCCGGAAAGGCACATAGAAATAAAAGTTTGTGTGTGTGTGTGTGTGTGTGTGTGTGTGTGTGTGTGTGTGTGTGTGTGTTTGGGGGCGTTGGGGGGGGGGGGTATGTCGTAGTTGACTTGGCTTATTATATTTTTTAGTTCTTTATTTTAATGTGACTGGAACAAGAGTAAGTCAACTATTGTAATGTATCTTTCATTCAATAGTCATACAAATAACATAGAAATATTCAATTTATTCAACAAGGACTAGCAAAAAGGAAATCGGCTTCATCTTTAGAAAGGTGTAATTATATTGATTATTTAATTATATTATTCTTAAAACTATTTTCAAATGGTAAAGGCCTGGTATGTAAAAAAAAAAAAAAAAAAATATATATATATATATATATATATATCTTAAGGTTCAAGGTCAAAGCGGTACTTTCAATAACGCAGAATAGCAGAACACAGTTATGAGATAATCTAAATAATCTGCTGTTAACGCACTTATCCCAGTTTCTCACAAGTGCTTGGATACCATCAAGGTAGAAAGTATATTCATTACACCGGGGTCATGATCAGGCTGCCTGCATCACGGCTGAAACGCTGGCCTCCCAAGAATTCCTTCAACTTGTGAAAATGGCTTGGCGCAAGGTCAGGACTGTATGGGCGACGTGACAATAACTTCCAGCTCAGTTCCTGTAATGTGGAAGTGGTGATGCCTTTTTTTTTTTCCTTCTTCCACAAGTTGGCAACAAGTTTGTTACTATTTTAATAAACCATTGAGTTTAAACGAAAGGCTTTTCCTTTATGCCAAAAAATATAGACTCAACTTTAAATATGGTCCCTAAAGATTGGTTTGATCAATGACATACTTTTGGGGAAAAATATATAATTTTTTTTGTGTTCACTTTTTATATAAAAAGATATTTTTTAAATCAACAACTTGAAATTCAGTTACAAGTTTCTATTTTATTCCAGTGCTGATTTTTATCTATGGCTCTCTTCATGTTCTTCCTACATCTATCCCACTACCTACTATCTCACACTTCTTTCTACTCAGCTAAGAGATCTGTGTTTGGATTGGGTTCTGCCTCTGACTTGAAAGTCACTTTAAGATAAACGTATCAGTAAAAGGAATAAATATTCAGTCATTCTAAGTACCATTTTGGTTTATTGCATTGAGCTGCATGTTTGAATGTTTCTTTATATAAGCTTCAGTTTCTTTCAGAATAATAGTGCATAATGATGCAATCCTCGTCTCCTCAATACTCTCAGCATTGCAGTGTTTTTATAACGTAAAACACAACCTCATGCAATGTTTGCTGGAACTTTACTTCAGAGCATTGTTCACAGGGCTAAATGAACATTCAGTAAGAACTGATATAAACCTGCCATGAATATTTATCAAGGCTTATTCCAACAGGTGTCAGCGGTTATAGAGGAAAAAGAAAAAAAAAATTCATTAACCCCAGGTGATATTTGTTACAAGAAACGACCCTTCACAGCTGTGGTGGTTGGCTAGAGATCCAAAAAGCTAAGAATTGGCTTTGTAATCCTCTCTAGATTGATACGTCAATTACGTTGTTTCTCATCTTGAATTTCTTTAGATCATTTTGCTTTAAAAAAAAATTTTTATAGACCTTTAAGCATGCTGCATTTGTTTTTTTCAGACATGTTTGGTTTAAGTGATTTCTTGATTCAACAGGTCTGGCAGTAATCAGGCCTGGGTGTGGAAAATGAAATTTAACGCAGCTTTCCAAAACTTACAGATCATTCATGCGTTTAGCAAGAGGGGCAATTACTTATTCACATAGGTCCAGGTAAGTTTGGGCAGCTTTTTTCCCTTAATAATTGAAATCATCAATTAAAAACTGCATTTTGGGTTTACTCGGGTTTTATACACACACACACACACACACACACACACACACACACACACACACACACACACACACACACACACACGTGAAACATGAGGACAGAGTTAATTGCCCTATTAATGCTACTACAAGTAGGGTAAAAACAAAAACAGTCCATCATTACTTCAAGAAATGAAGGCTAGTCAATAAAAAAAATCAGTAACTTTGAATGTGCAAGTGCAGGTACCCAAACCATCAATGATGAGACTGGCTCTCATGAGGAAAGAAAGACAAAGAGCTATATCTGCTACACAGGAGAAGTTTATGATAATTACCAGCCTCAGGGTTCAATTCCCAGCCAGGTTCAATTGCCGCCTCTGTGTGTGGAGTTTTCATGTTCTCGCCATTCTTGGTGGGTTTCCTCCAGGTACAGTACTCCGGTTTCCTCCCACAGCTCAAAGACATGCAGATTAGACTAGATGGAGTACCCAAAAATTGCCCATGGTATGTGAATGAGCATGTGAGTGTGTCTGCCCCGTGATGTGACCCTGACCCTGCCTTGTGTCCTAAATTACCTGGTATAGGGTCCATGTACAATTAAGACAGTGAGTGAGTGAGTGAGTGAGTGAGAAACCAGCGAAGAACAGCATCTCAGATTAGAACCCTCTTCTTAGAATTCAAGTGGCAGGTATATTTCAACATCCATTGTTCAGAGGAGACTGCATGAGTCAGGCCTTTATGGTCGAATTTGCAGCAAAGAAACTATTACTTTGGAAGAACAACATGCAGAAAACACTTGCTTTGACCATGAAATGCAAAGAATGGACCTTATCAGTGGTAAACTGTCCTTTGGTCTGAAGTCCAAATGTACGTTTTTTTTGGTTCTAACTGCCTAGTATATATATATATATTATGTAGCGGTTTGACAAGGCGGAGTGAAACATGGGCACCAAGTTCCCCAAATTGCAATACTTTTGTTTAGAAATGCTAATACTAGTGTCTTCTCAATGCAGTAAATCATCACACACTATTTGAAACTAAGTGGCTCTACAGGGATGCCCAAGGCAGGGTGCGAGTCCAGCTGGCGAAATAAGTTGTGCGTTGTGTCCTTGTGGTAACTTTGCGGTCAGCAGAGTGGTGCAGAAGTCACTTTGAATGAAGGGGATGTGCTGCAGACTTCAGGAATTCTCAGAGTCTGTGGGCACACGAGAACGTGTATACCGAAAGAACCTACCCACTGGACTGGGTTTCCATGCACTTCTATAGACCGCCGAGATGGTAGGCAATAATCAGCATCTACGTCTGGTGTGCTAGGACGCCCCTCCCCTCCCCTGCACACACTGGAGCTGTCCAACAGCTCCGTGGATGGTTAGCGATTCTTCCTTGTTGTGTCCGAGCTGTCCAAACTAAACAGGCACTGGCCTTCGGCCTGCCATCATGGCAAGATTTCGAGAGGGTGAACAGATGGTTCCTGAATGTGTGGTTCCCAAAGAGGAGGAGGACCATGGAGCATGAAGGAGTAGGTGTGATGGTGGTGGTGGGGGTGCTATGCTGGTGACACTGTTGGTGACTTAGTTGAGGGCACACTTAACCAGTATGGCTGCCATAGCATTTTGCAGTGACATGCCTTCCCACCTGGTTTAGCACTTGGTGGGACCATCATTTGTTTTCCAACAGGATAATGACCCCAAACACACCTCTAGGTTATGTAAGAGCTATTTGTCTAAGAATGTGTGTGATGGCCTGGCCTCTACTCTCACGCTATTCATCTAAACCTAAATGAGTTGGACCGGAGAGTGAAGGAAAATCAGCCACCAACTGATTGGTGCTCCATCAAAATTGTTGGAAAACCATTCCAGGTGACTACCTCATGAGACAGATGAGAAAATGCCAAGAGTGTACAAAGCTGCCATCAAATTCCTTAATATAAGTCGAAATTATGAAACATATTCTGGGCTATTTAACGTTTTGTGGACTACACAACTACATAACATATTTGTTCTGTCATCATTTCAATTAATATGCAATGTTGAAAACAATAAAAATAAAGAAAATAAACAATAAGAACGTGTGTCAAAACTGTACAGTATATATTTATAACTAATTGATTCTGTGATTATAGTGTTCTTTAATAATAGAAGCTTTGTGTGTGCTGTCATTATGACGTCGTCAATTTATATTGTGTGTGGATTCTCAATGAGATGGCATGAAATTGTTATGAAGTTGTCATAATTAGTAGAATTTTCATTCTTACCATCATTGTAGTTTCATGAAATTGCAGTTTTTTTTGTATGGACTCTTGATATGGTCCTTTCTATATTATAAGACTGTAATGACTTATGTGAACTTTGTCCTCACAATATCATGAAATACTATCATGTGTGAACGCGCTCATTACAGTGGTGTGAAACGGTGGCAAGTTTCCTGCAAACTCTTTCATTACGGTGCCACGGTATGACACGTTTAATGTGCATTCTGTCATCGCTGTGTCATAAATGCTGTCAGATTTTGTGCACACTGTGTCATTGTGGTGTCATGATATTTCCGACAAATGTACAAATTTGGTGTTGTGTCAGCTTAACCCCTGAAATGGTTTTTCATGGCAACTGAAGCATGTTTTAATTTCAGAGGATTTTAGAGATTTATGTGTAAAGTTGCGTGTGAATGTACAGTACATGTGTGTACTCCCTGTGACGGACTGGGACCCTGTCCAGGGTGTATCCCGCCTCATGCCCAATGTTTCCTGTGATAGGCTCCTGATTGTATACAGGATACAGTGAGTGAGTGCGAGAGAGAGAGAGAGAGAGAGAAAATATTGGAAGTTTTTTGTTGAAATTTACTCCGGCATGAATTTTGTTTTTAAAAACCGTGTCTGGCTACTCGTAATAACCATCTGCTATTTTGTAAAAATGTAATGTCTGTTCCTACTAATTGACATGTTCATGATTGGTCTTACATGCGTGACTATGGACTTTGTTTCTTGGAATTAGAAAAAGGGGGGAAAATTGTGCAATGCAAAGGTCAAAAGTGATATGTAGACATGTAGAGCAATTACTTGAGCTGCAGAAAGGGGTGTGTATGAGTGTGTGTGTGTGTGTGTGTGGAGAGAGAGAAAGAGAGAGAATGTCTCCTGAGCTGCTGTAAAATCACAGAATAAAAAAAGGAAAAATGATCTTATGCATATAAGAGATAATTACAATAGACTGCAGCACTCCCTTATATCCTATAAGTAATTTCCTCCTCTACACTCTCTCTCACTCTTTCACACACACAACACCTATAATTGCACTTCACTACTGAATAAACGGGATCTGATCAGATTTATTAATTTGCCATCTTTACGAAGAGGCGGCATTAAAGCATTTTGAGTGTGCAATCACCAAAGCCTGTGTTTTCAGCATTAATACAGTCCACTGCAGTCCGGATGCAGATGGAAAGTACCATCGGGCACACTTTGCAAACACTGATTTGTAGTGGTATCATATGCGCGGAACATATGGAGTCTTTGTTTAAAATCAGTCAGCGTGTCATTGAATTAATCTGCGAATTGATCAAGTGCTTAATGTGGAATAAAACGGAATTGCAGAATGAATGATGCAGGCTAATTTTAAGCTTTTGGTGCCTCAAGTATATCAAAAATTTGTGAACCTTGCTTAAGCATCAGGTCAACCAGGAAACTAACATTAAATTAAACACTGCCAGTTCTCTCAGGATGATGTATCAAATATCCAACCAGAAGTCTGAGGTCTCTCGCTAGGGGACAGAGTGTTGTACGTCCAGTATATAATTTTGATATTTATACATCATTTGTTGATATTTCCAAAATAAATTAAACATTGCGCTCTAAATTTGGGGGAATTTAGGGGAATTCTATTAAGGGTACACAACGATCATCCATAACATTAAGGCCACCCACCTACAGTAATATTGAGTACACCACCATAAGAGTGATGCACTGTGTGCACTTTTCCTTTCCTCAATTTGATCTACACTAGTGCTTCTATTAAAATCAGTTTACACCGGAGGTTCAGGCAGTGGACTACAATTCAGAAGGTCCAAGGTTCAAATCCCACAACCACCCTCAACTGCTCAGATGTATAAGGGTGTCTGCCAAATGCCTAAATGTTTACAGGGACCAGTCTTCACTTTTCACACACATCAGTGAGCCTTGGCTGCCAGTTCACCGGTTTTCCTTCCATGGGTCACTTTTGGTAGGTCCAGACCACTGCAGATCAGGACAACATCTCACAAGAGCTGCAGTTGCATCATCTAGCCGTCTCAATTTGGTCCTTGTCAAAAAAAAAAAGTCCTCACAAAATCCTTACACTTCAGCTTCCAGCACATCAACTTCAGGGACAAAATCTTCACTTGCCGCCGAATGTCCCTCCCATTTCAAGGTGCCGTTGTAACGAGATATTTGTAACTGGAGCTACTGTGACGAGGGGCAAATTGTGACGTCTAGACGTCTGGATCAGAGCAAGTCCAAAACTCAGCAGCTCTTGTGGGATGTTCCCAAACTGCAATGATCAGGACGTACCAAAAGTGATCCAAGGAAGAAAAGCATCACCATGGACGATCACGGTTCACTGACGCACATGAGGAGTGAAGGCTGGCCTGTTTAGTCAGAGCCAATAGAAGCACTAGTGTACAAAGCTGTTATGGTGGTGCACTCAATATTAGTCAGGTGGTCATAGTGTTATGAATGATTGGACCATGTTAGGACATCCTTGAAAGCGCAATTTTGTTAATGTTGATGTGTGTGTAAACTTCTAAACACTACTTTAAATCTGATCCATGACCGCTTTGTTTACTTTGTTAAAATCTATAAATTTGTGAATGAAACACTAGCATGATTGACGTTACAGTAGCTAACTAGCTAGCTTTGCTAACATTTCAGGTTAGCATGTACAGTAGCCATGTTTGAATTGTTTCTTTAATCTAAAGTCAGAGGTGGGTAGTAACGAGTTACATTTACTCCGTTACATTTACTCAAGTAACTTTTAAAAAAAATTTACTTCCATGAGTAGTTTTACTGCACCATACTCTTTACTTTTACTTGAGTAGATTTGTGAAGAAGAAACGCTACTCTTTCTTAAATTTTGTTTGACTGCTTACATAATTGAAAAATAATAATAATTCGGACATTATGATGAAACAGGTACTCAGTACTTGATTAGTCTTTTCACCGAATACTTTTTTTTTTACTTCTACTTGGGTAATATTATTATGAAGTACAGCTACTCCTTACTTGAGTACAATTTTTGGCTCATCTACACAGCTCTGTCTAAAGTGATCACCTTAAGTTCAGACAAATCTTTTTTTTCCCTCCTTTTTTATGGATGCAATGGGAAAAAAAAGCTATATTTTAACTGGAAAATTGCAAATCTGGCAGCATTCGAAGCTCTCCTTAAAAAAGTATCCTGTCATGTATATATAAACTGATATATTATGCTGGTGTAGTGTCACACAACTGCTGTGGAACAAATTGTCCTCTATTGCCTCGGTGGAAAAAAAAAAAGCGTCATACTGTATTGCACTCTGGTGTTTTATTCCTTTTATATATATATATTATATATTTTTTTTTTCTTTCTCAAGACCTTTAGTAGTATAATTTCATAAAATCACATTTAAAGAAGCACAACAGTGGATTTTCAGCTGTGAAATGCTTCATCTGCATCCTGTGCGCCGAGCGAGATTAGTTTTCTGATCCGATAATAGAGCCGGGCGCACCTGTGACTAATGTAATGCTTCACCTGCATCTAATTAGATCTACGGCTGTGTGAAGCATCGCCTTATTTCCTAATTCATTTCATTACGCTGTGAATGTCACCTATAGTCATAAACTACAGGAATACTACCTTTCCCCCCACTCTCGCTCTCTCTCTCTGAGTGAGTGTGTGTGTGTGTGTGTGTGTGTGTGCGCGTGCATGCATGTCAGGGAGCTAATCCGTCTCTGTCCTTGTCTGGGATTTGAGCTCTAGATTAGAAAATATCAAGATGAAGATGTCAAAGGCCCACAGGAAGGGACAAGTCCCCTTCAGCTGCCAATAACACAGCTACACACACACACACACACACACACACACACACACACACACACACACACACACACACACACACACACACACACACACACACACACACACACACAAGATAGGTGTCCTCTGGGGCTTAGAGGCTTGCTTCGTCCTAGCCAGCCAGTCAAGGTGAAAAGAAGATGCAGGAGGAAAGACACACTCAGTATTTCCTCAGAGATGGCCAAGACAGTGACGAATACGCAAGGCTCCCAACGTCCTCGTGCTATACGTTTTCTGTTCAGACCGATTCATTTCTTTTTTTGAAGATGGAAAGGTGTAAGAACAATATTGCAACTTTAGTTTGCATCTTGTCTTTCTCACCTCCAAGGTTGATGTACGGTACAACCAATGGAATTCATTCTTTAATGCATTTAGCATGGTTAGTACTGTATACTGGTAGTTTCTGTACTGGAAAAAAAATGGATGTCTAATGAAATCACTCCCCAAAGTCCTGTTCAGCAGTCCTCCAGTGATAATGTTGCGTCACGGATTGTATGACCATATGCTTACACGACTTCTTGGAGGTCATTCATGAGGTTCGTGTCGTCCCAGCCAACATCCTGGAAAATGCTGGTCTAAACTCGCAAGGTCTAACCCCGGAAGAGCAGAATAGGGTGGTGCACCATGGGGTGGCGCTCCAGTGACACTACAAGTTCTACAGCCATTAAATATTGCCTGGTTCATTTTCACCCACCCTGTATGATGTATACTCAATATTATTTAAAAATGTATTACAGTATTTTGAACATCTGCTGTACAGGCCGCTGTTACATTACGGTTTCTATCGTATTAGAACAAGCACATTAATTAATTTCATTTATTCATTTATTTATTTATTGACTGAATCTGATGTCTGAGCTAATCTTCTAGAAAATGATTCAACACCTTCTCGACCAATCAAGATCAAGAATTTGACATCCCTTTCGTTTCCTAATCCTGGATATCATGTACGGGTTTAATAAACTAGAAGAACTTCTCAAATGTGATATCCCATGTTATGTTACACTCCTAAAACTGCTGGGTTAAATGTTAAAGTGCTGGGTTATTTGATCTATTTATTGTTATTTAGTAGATTGCCTGTTAGAAATACCCAAAATTAAATTAATCCGTTGTTTTAACTACTGCAGAGATAGTTAATCAGCGGTAGTTTTCACTACTACTACTACTACTGATAATACTGAATGGAGAAAGCGCAGTCAAAGAAGAATCATCATTGAGAAGAAAATGAATAAATACATATCAGTATTTCAAGTTTGAGCTCGACACGTTTATGAGCTCTGTCGCTTGCTGTCAATGGGCGCCTAAGAGAGAGAACACATTTTTGGCTTTAGTAGGCACACAATACTTCAGATTGAAACACGACTGCCGCCTACGGGTAATGAACGGCATTTTCACAGCTTCCCGCGAGCTGCCGCGGAAGCGTGCGAGATCCCTTTTCAAGAAACGAGCGTTCTTAATGGCCAGATCTGTAGCTGTGATACGACGTATAATGATGAGTGTCAAGAAAGGCGTCTTGATCGATGATCTGATGATGTAATCATTATTTTTAAAATATCAATTAAAAAATACTGTAAATTGCAAAATCCCATAGAGAGTTATTAAAGCTCAAATCGCTTCCGAGACTACAGTACTGTAAAGAGTTGTGCAGCTTTGTATTTTTAAACTCCGAAGAAGGAAACACCATCTAGTAAGCGTGTCGATGCATTATTCATTCGAACGAGTTCCCCGTTCTCAGGCAGACAGCAAGTTCCAGATTAGCACGAGCGCCGCTGGCTTCCATCAGCTCGTTCACAAAAATAAAAAAACCTCTCAATCGACCGCTGAATCCTGCAACTTCAGAACTCTAAACAGCTATGATTGCAAAGTGACAATTGCGATTGCTGTGTATGAGAACATCAGTGCACTTCATCCTGAACTTTTGCATTAATCACATCTTCAGTCCTCATTGCCATTTAAAGAAAAGTGTACAAAACCTAAGTGTGATGTCTCTTAGCAACATTCGGAGCACTTTTTTCATGCTTCTGAGTCTTACTTGAGAACACTCACAGCGCAGAAAGAAAGAGAGAATGCAACTTAAAAGGTCCCCAAGGTCTGTAGGATGACCAGGATGAACACGATGTCCATCTGGAGCTGAAAAAAAGGAATAAAAATTGACCCAAGTTGGTAGAATTTTTTTTTCTTTGTTAATTTCTCCCCATTTATCTAGAGGTACCAGATGTCCAGTTTGGGGCTGGTATTATGTAGCCAAAAGGTAAGGAGAATAAACCAGGAGGTGGAGGACAGTCTTGTAAATTTCACTTAAAGTTTTTCTTTATATCTTCACTTATTTCGCTTTAGAATAGCCTCAGCTAACTAACTGTTCTGGGGTAGCGTTAAATGGAAAGCTAGCGCATTACTGTACAGTATGTAGTTCAATCCCTTGTTCCATACACCGAGTAGAGCCCTTGATCAGGGGTATGAGAAGGATTTGCGATTCAGCCATGTGTTACTGTAGATAGCTAGCTAGTTAGCCTTGTAGCTTGTCTTTGCCATGAACAAAACAACACAGAGAGTACAGATGCAATTCAGAAACAAAAGTTTTGTCTAAGATGACATAACACGATCAGGTGTGTGTTCTTGCCGAAAGTGCTTGCGTGACTGGTTTTCAATGTGGGTTTTGGCAGGCAGCCGTTTTCTCCTCTTTCCAGTATTAAATGGACCACCACTGAATCTTTTAGTGTTGTGCAGGATCGGACCGTACCGGCCTACTTTCATCCACGGTTATACAGTAGCACTCACACTAACGTACTGCGCTTCCACCTCATATCAAATCACGTCATCAAAATTGGCTTTGTCACATTAGAACACAATCCTGAAAGCCTAACAATACTTGCCTTGCATCACCGTTCGACAGAACTCATGGTGCCAGCGATATAAGGAACATCTTGGTTCTAAAATGGTTTGTTATTCATTTGTTCTAAATAAGTTTTGTGCTGATTTTGAAATCTCTGAGCAAGTCAGAACCTCCACCAGAGTCAACCCAGTTTCACACTGAAATATCCCGGTTGCTTAGTAAAATCCATGATGTCAACAATCCTCACCAGATTCCTCATGTCATAACAGGCTTGGTTGTATAGCAGAGTACCACAATGCATGACATGCGCTTCCTGGTTTCATACTATGCAAAACACACTCACAAAACACCCCTTTTGAAGTCTTGCCAACTCAAAAAGCCGGATCCTTACAGCACATCTAGTGACGGCCTTTTATGTGTTTTGCCCTTTCTATGACAACGATTTTGGATTTTGCGTTGGATATTTGCTTAATGAAACCCCGTGTCTTGGGGTCCTGGTGCTACACAATGAATCAGACAGGGCCTTCACTGTGAGTTACAGTTTTCTAGTAAAATTGTTTTTAATAGTTAATTTTAAAACTTTAACACCATCCTAAAGAATCGACTAAACTGTGCAAGTCTAAAACTCTGATCTTTAGCTATTTCTTCTTTCTTCAACATCTCCTGCCTCCATACTGTGTGGGTGAACAGTGTGCTCCTGGGTCCATATCCAGCAAATTTCCTGCTTTTCATCTTTTGTAACGGTCATTTTAAAACGTACTTAAAAAAAGTTTTATATGTTACCCGAATTAGGTGGTCTAACAACAATCTGCCTCTTTTGTATTCTGTTATAAAGTTTTAGACACAGGAAATGGTTAAAGGAAAAAAAGATATAACAGAAATGTACATTTAAAAACTTATTTCAAATATTCCTTAGAGGTGTCAATGTTGTGACTTTTGATTGTGCGGAACACAATTACAGTATGAGAGTAAAACCTTTTTTTTTTCTTTTTAACCTTTATTTCTCTTTATAATCCCCTGCCACACTAATGCACTTTCATCACTTTCAAGTCCCGATTTGATGTGAACACCCATTGTCATCATTTTTTTGGTTAGAAAAGGCTAGAGGCTAGATGCTAGGTAGAAAGGCTATCCTATAATGTGAATAATTTTTCTTGGAAATGCATGTGGTTTTTTCTTTAAAAAAAAAAAAAAAATTAAGCTAGGAATGTCCTTAGGTTACATTACTGTATATATAAATATAATGTAACCTAAGGACCTCATTTGGATTATTTTATTTTTTTGTCCTCTTTTCCTGTCATTTGATTTATTTTCCTATGTTTAATTATTTTCCTCTTTAGACAAACACATCATTTATTTTTTGTGAGGTTTTCCCATGCATTCACTTACAATTTCTCATCTATCTATCTATCTATCTATCTATCTATCTATCTATCTATCTATCTATCTATCTAATCTTGTCTTTTCTTGTCTTGACATAGGAACGCTACATTTTCCATCTCTTGTACCTTTTATCGTATTAAACGATACCTTTAATCGTGTAAGTGTTGACCAGTTTTTGAACCCAGATGCCCAATGATAACAACCAGCAAAAAATAAAATCTGTTTATTGACCGGTACAGTATACATGCTGTCGAAGTAGAATATCATATTTTTGCTGCATTCTTTCCGGCACAAAGGAGGGAAATATGAGATCTCACCCGAGAGTCATTATACAAATTCGAGATGCATTTAATCCTTGAGTAAAGTCCCAGCCTGTGGACTTGATTTAGCTTCCCAGGTTGCCATGGAGATGGATGAGGAGTATTACCGGGTGATTTTGCGATGGTGTAAATTCTGCACCCTCGGTACACATGCACAAACGCGTAGTTTAAAGGGCTTCTTTAAGGAACTCAAGTACAAGTCTATATTTATTGTGTGTGTGTGTGTGTGTGTGTGTGTGTGTGTGTGTGTGTGTTGTGTGTGTGTGTGAGACCGAGGGAACAGATGTGTCGGCATTCATATTCTTACATATTCTTTTTACTGCAGCCAACAGTGTGTGTGTGTGTGTGTGTGTGTGTGTGTGTGTGTGTGTGTGTGTGTGTGTATGCAGGAGTACTACCAGAGGTAATGTTATAATGTCCACCACATGTCTGAAGGCATCAGCAAATTACAGTTGTGCGCGCTTGGCCTCCAGTCAGCTCCAGAACAACAACAGATGGCCTAGCTCTGTCTTAATGTCTCTCTCTCTCTCTCTCTCACACACACACACACATTATAGAACCGTCTATCACCTAGACTCCTTAGATGTCACAGTTCAATTGTTCTTTGTGACCTTCATAATTCTTTGCTGCAACTTTCCCCTCTGTGCATTGTGTCTAGGTGTGTGTAGCTTTCAAGCAGCTTTAACAATCACTCAGATAATCATTTAAATGCAATATTAATGATCAGGAGTGTTACACTGAAACTGACTAGTGGAAAGAAAGTCACAAGGTGTTCCAAATTCAATAACCTCTGACCCTTTGCAAAATAAGCGGTATAGAATAAGAATGAATGTTATATCAGTGTGAATTGTGTACGATTTTGCAAAATGCTATAAGTCCACCTCGCACAATTTTGTCACAATAGCCAAATCAGCCTGCGGTTGGGTTTGTTGTCAATTAACTATGCAGTTTAGTATCAATAATATGTTGGTTAAGTTTTAATATACAGTAGAACATAGCAAACTCATGCCTTGGTTGTTTTTTTGTAGGCTCCTCCCCCTCAGGCTCCTCCTTTGCCAGTTTCAGTTTCACTTGGTGACAGTCATGTAGTACTAGGATGACATTAATTCATGCATCATCGGACTACATAAATGTCTGGGGTCCCCTGGGGTTTACAGCATAATGGAATGGAGAGAACCAGATGTAATGTTCACAACAGCTTTCCTCTCTCTCTCACGCATCTCATGTCTCCATCTTTTAACTGTTGTAACGTTATCTCTTTGCTTAATTGTCTCTTTTAATATATTACCATAAGTGCATTATGGCTTCCAAATGTGGCAAAACCAGTGCTAACAGATGTATTGATTAGGATAATAAAAATATGGTTACACTATAAACTAGCTTAGTTAAGTATATAATGCAACATCCTAATCCACATATTATTCTATTTCACAGATCATATCATAGATGTTAAGTCCCTGTACCACCAGAGTGACTGCACTGAGTGACTGCAACACAGTGTAAACAGCCCCCTATCTTGGCTTCAACATTCTCCAAAAATCCACTTAACCCACTGAGATCCCTCACAGCAGCTTCAGCGATTACTTTATAGAAACAAGTGATGCGAATAACGTTATATAAACCATATATATATATATATATATATATATATATATTTTTTTTTTTCAAAGACGTGGCTGTTCTGTGTAGTGGTTTGCTTACATCATGAACATTTAAAGCTTATTTAAAAAAAAAAAGGATATGCGGAGGTTTCCTAATTTATAATTTTGCTATAGACGATATTGTGTGTCATAGGGAAATTTTGCCAGAATGAGTAAAAGTATTTTAAAAAAGGCGTTTCTCGCCAGTTGAAAACAGTTCAATTGTATCCCGACCTCCTCATACTTGCTTCATTTTTGTGTCATTACTGTGAAGCTAAATTATAGTTTCAGATTCATTATTAAGCATTTTCTTGTCAATCGATTTTCCATTTCCTATGCAAATCGAGAACCACTTAAAAGTCCAAAGCTCTTTCCAAAACAACTGGCTTCCTGCTCAGAGCGTAATGACATAATGCACTAATATGCCCAGCACAGGTCTGCTTGCTTTTCAGCCCAAGAAATACAGAACATCTAATAAGTAATGCTGCTTACAGAACACATCTTACCATGTTCATAATGTAATAATTAGATGGATAGATGGATAGACACTTTATTGATCCCCCCCCCCCCCCCAAAAAAAAATTCTAGATTCATCTAATTACTAAGGTAATTATACAGTAGATTATTTAGATCTATTGTGTCACTACCTTGACATATTGCATATATAATACTGTATATACAGTATATAATAAAAATGTAAGAGGGTATATGTGTACACTATTTGTGTACACTTAGTAGGTGGCTGTTATGATAGAAAAAGCAATAACCTTTTAGATTATTAAAACTAACTTGAATATTATGCAATGCATACATTCTAGGAACGCAATGCATGAATGTACTGTAAATAAGAATGCATATACATATTCTTTGGAATAAACAGATGTTCTAAACAAATGTAAATATAGAGGTGCACTGTTCAGTGTGTTTTTTTTTTTCCCCTTTGTACAACTCCAAGACAGCACTTAATCTCCTTCTTTAACATTTCACAAGATTGGAGAATACAGATAGAAGGATCTTTGATCATTCCTCTATGCCCAGTCTTTCTAGATCATCCAGAGTCCTGCGTCCTCTCTTATGCACTCTCGTCTTCAGCTCACCCCACATGTTTTCAATTGGGTTGAGATCTGGGGACTGAGATGGCCATGAGAGGAGCTTGATTTTGTGTCTGCTGAACCATTCTTGTGTAGATTCCTCCACATGTTTTGGGTCATTATCCTGCTGAAAGACCCAATGATGACCCATCTTTAGCTTTCTGACAGAGGCCATTAGGTTTAGATTTAAAATGTCCTGGTATTTTAGGGAGTTCATGATGCCATGCACCCTAACAAGGTTCTCAGTGTCTTTGGAAGAGAAACAGGCCCACAGCATCACAGATCCTCCACCATACTTCACAATGGAGATGAGGTGCTTTTCTGCACACTCATCGTTTGTTTTACGCCGGACCCAGTTCTTAGCTCTTTGACTAATCTTAGTCTCCTCTGACTACAGCACACAGACCCAGTTGAAGCCCCAGCAAACTCCAGACATTAATGTTTGTGATTGTAGGTGGGAAAAGGCTTTTTCCTTGCATGCCTCCCAAACAGCTTGTTGGCATGTAGATAGTCTGATGGTTGTTATGGAGACTTTCTGACCCAAGATGCCACTCTTTGATGCAGTTCTTGAACAGTGAGGTTTGGAGATTTTTTTACTTCTCTCACCATCCTCCTCACTGGGCATGGTGGCAAGATAAACTTGGGTCCTCCTCCAGCCTTGTCACTGTTCCAGTTGTTTTAAACTACTTAAAGATTCCTCTGACTGTAGACATGGGCAAGTTTAGACGAGTGGCTATTTTCTTGCCATTGCCTGACTTATGAAGGTCGACACACATCTGCCTGACTTGAATGGCATGTTCTCTTGTCTTTCCCATGTTGAAGAGTGGAGAAGAGAAATAGACATCTTTTTTTTTACCACAGGGTAATTTTAATTAAAAGTTTCTAGATACTCTGATAAACTTTATAAACTACAGTAAAAATGACAAATTACATGCTCCAATTAAATAAATTTTATCAGAATTCTTAGGAGTGGCAATAATTGCCGGACAATTTTATAAAAAAAAAAATTTTTTGTCATGATTTTTTTTCTCTTTTTTTTTATTCACTTGAGTTGCAGGTCAGATTTTTCTACAATTTTCCGTGTGGGATTATGCTTCTGCAATAATTTTTTTTAAATTAGAAACCTTAGAACATCTTAACCAGGGGATGCAAATAATAATGTCCAGCACTGTATATTGTGACGGAGAGCCACTAAAGCGTGTGCTTTCACTCCACGTAATGTATTCACAAAGAACTGCATACTTTGGGGCTAAACCAAAGCTTTCATTAAATAACTGTTATTAAGACGTTGACATCTGAGTCCCTTGTGTTCTGTCCATGTGCCAGACCCGTTACGCTAGTGGAGAATGCGGGCGCATGGAACTGAAAGGGGCTCACAACTGTCCCCTAGGAATACTTTGGACACCTGCTCGAAACGATCATCCAACAACAAGCTCTCTTGGAGCAGCTCACAGAAGGTTTGCAGGCGACAGCAGCTAAGCTTTCCCGCCTTTAACACAGATCAACACAAGAGGTGTCTCTTCCTGATCCATGTCGTGATGCATGACACCGGTTCATTAAGCTTCCACCTCATGATGACATCGAAACATACTTGAACACATTCAAGAGGACTGCCGAGCAGAAAGGCTGGCCGCGCCACGAATGGAGTAGCATCATCCTTATTTCATTGCTATCAGGTGAGGTACATCCTGCCTATTTTTGAGGAGCAGAAAGCTAAGGGCATGAGACAGCCAGTAAACATATGAGAGATGGTGAGCATGCTGGAATGGGCACTAAACACTTTCACTAGGATAAGAAAAAAACGAGTAAATGACAAGTTTGCGCCAAGAATCTACTCCATGAGGAAACGACTCCCCCACACCCATGACTGGAACCTACACATGATGAGCCAATGCCGTCAAAACCAGAAAAGCTGCTGGCGCAAGGTTTTCTTGCCAGCTTTAAGTGCACCAAAGATCCCATACCACCTCTCACACGCTGGGTGAAAATCAATGGCACACTCTGCACTGCGGTCGTGCATAGCAACAATCCTTGCAGTCCCGCTAAGGAAAGACACGTTAAAGAACATCCACTGGTTTCATGCATTTAGTGGTAATTGAGTTTGTGCAAGAACTTCAAACCAATATTAACAAAGTTCTCCCTATTGTACAATAGCACCTTTAAGAGGCACAAGAAAGGTAGAAGCCTGCCTATGACCGGCCGGCTTAGCCATTGGATTAATACCCAATAAGTATCAGATCAGGCGCGTCACGCTGAAGCCGCATTAAAGGAAAGTGGAGTCCGATCATACCAGTGTCCAACAACAACAACAACAAAAAAAAACAAGGGTACGTGCCTTTTTCGGGCTGGCTTACTACTATCATTGTTTTGTTGTTTGAAGTTCTACCTCACCAGTTCTCCTGTCCTCCGGAACCTGATTTCAACCGACCCTTTGTTGTCCAAACCGATGCATCAGAAAAAGGACTTGAGGCCGTTTTTTCTCAGGAGTTTGAGGGGGAAGAACATCCAGTCCTGTATCTAAGTAGAATACTTACGCAGGCAGAAAGAACCTATGCCACGATCAAACAGGAGGCCCTTGTCATTGAGTGGGCAGTAGAGGAGCTCCGCTATTATCTAGAAGGATGGCACATCATGCTAGTTATGGACCATGCTCCTGAACAGTGGTTGGCTAACCATACCCCATAAAAATAACCCCCAAATGACTTGATGTTTTCTCTCCATACAGGACTTCTCGTTCTCCATGATTTACAGGGCCGGCGCACAAAACGGGAAAACAGATGCCTTCTCACGACGCCGAATAGGGTGAGCTCGAAACTGGTTAGAAATAGTGATGGCGGGCCACTCAGTGCAGGTGCTTCTCGCACACTACGCCCACTGTGTAGGGTCCGCCAATGGCGGAGTGCACTTAACAAGGTAATGGGCCCGCAGAACTCATCTGGACTGGAAGCGGATCACCAGTCTCACCACTTAGAATCCGCATGGCCTTTTAAGAGGCTGCCTCGCGTCCTTCCGGTGATCAGTTTTTTCCTGAGCTCTCACTTACACGCGTCTCCTATCTCGACTGACTCGCTTGTGAGTCCCGTTTGCCTAGGAGAAAGCCGTCTTCTGTCCGCTCACACGCTTGCTCTGCTGTCTCTGTGTACAATGCGCCTTCTGCTCAGCACCAATGGTCTTACCTGTTAAGCACAAGCCTGTGTGCCTCTACTGACACAGCGCCTGCTGGGGATCGACCCAGGCGTCCGCATCCTTCACCAAACTGTAAAGCCTGTGATTTTACTGCATGTAGCGTATTCACAGAATACTTTGATGCGATATCAAAGCTTTCATTAAAAAATATATATATGGTGGCTCAGTGGCAGGTGTTTCGCCTGCCATGCGGAAGGCTCAGGTTCAATAACAGCCAGTGCCCAAACCCCAGCCACTGCATGCAGTGGCGGTCCCAAGCCCGGATAAAATGGGAGGGTTGCGTCAGGAAGGGCATCCGGCGTAATACCTGTGCCAAGCTTGTATGTCGGGAGGAGCTGAAAGATGCTACATATGCTACATGTATACATAAAATCATGCAGATGTCCAGTTAAGATCATTTATGAACTGTAATGATATAGCTGAGGTTGAGGAACTGTCAGAGCCAGAATTCACACACTATAGTGCAAGTTCTACTGTACATATGCAATACCCCCCCCACACACACGCACACACACACTTAAATAAATTCATAAATAATTTAAATAACTTAAATAAATAAGTAAATTCTGGTTTAGTCTATGCCCACTTCAGTTTTGAATCCAAATCCAGATATTTCAAGCACTAATCAGATACAGATACAGTGTCATTGCGTTACAACCTGGGAACAATTATTTAATTGGATGTTGGTTCTCAGATAACTAGTACATTTCTGGAACACTGTAGAAACACTTGAAGGAAATAGAAGGCATGTGTAAGTACGATCCTAGTTCCTCACCCAAACACAGGCCTACACACACACACACACACACACACACACACACACACAATGTGCTGTCCATTAGCGAGGTTTCAGATAGCAGAGCTGGGAGTCTTCAGAGAGCGGGCTTGTCTAAAATAAGAGCACTTTAGCAATCTCCAGAGCACACGGGCAAGGACACTGCTCAGTTTACCATTCCTCTTGTGCGCTTTCTCTCTCTCTCTCTCTCTCTCTCGCTCACACACACACACACACACACACAATCCGAGAGCAAGCTAAAACTACACACTGCTGTAATATATATACATACTTCAATTGCAGGTAATTTTACTATTTTTCTTATCACAGCTATTTTTATGTGTATATAAAGTACTTTGGACACACACACACACACACACACATACACAGAGAGAGAGTAGGAGAGAAACAAGTCCCTTGTGCTCACACATACCTTTCTTAATGGTTTGGTGCATCCAGATGCCATGTCCTGAAATCTGGTCATTTTGCCATGGTTTTAGTAACATTGTTGTCCTGCACACACACATGCACACACACAGAAAAAGAGAGAGAGTCGAGCCTGCATTTAAAACACGGCTTTGTGAGCTCAACCAATGTTTTTTGTTGTTGTTCTTGTTTCCTTTCAACCAGAGCTAATATATTAGCTAGCTGAAAATTTTAGCTAGTTCGCTAACTAGCTAACAATTTATTCGCTACTCATTTTTCTTTTAATCAGAGCAAATATTTTACCTAGTAATTAACCCATGTCCTTCATTGCTATCAGCACTTATTGCTATCTAAGGTTAGTTAGCTAGATAAAATATTTACTTTTCCTTTGGGCCAAGGTTTCTAATTAATTTCACACTTTCCCTTGTAAACCGAGCCTGTATTTTAGCTAGCTAATGCTAATATTAATGGCAATGCATTTTATGTTGACCCTTTCTCTTTAACCAGGGCTTAATTTTTTTTTACATTTTGAATAGAAAATGGTTGAAGGAAGACAGTATCAAGACAATTCTGATAATTCTAGCTAGCTAGATAAAATGCAGTGTGAAGGACAAATCCATCATGTCTAGCTGGTGAAAAACACCAAGGCAAAGAAGACTTCCCTGAATAGTCGTATCTAATTTTGTTAAAATTGAGTAATAAAAATAATTAAAAAATTACACAAAAATTAACAACGTTTTTTCTATTTTCACTTCAAATCCACAATAAATGTAGTCAGAATGAAAAAGAGCTGGTGGCTTAGTGGTTAGTAGCGTCACTTCATGTCTCCACAGTTGGGGGTTTGAATCTCACCTCCAGTCCCTGTACGGAGTTTGCAAGTTCTCCCTGTGTGGGTCTCAAGTTTCCTCCCACCGTCCATAGATATGTTATTGTAGGCTGATCAGCATTTTCAAATGTTCAAAAATACACCATAGTGAATGATTGGGAGTTTGAGTGTTTGTACTTGTTTCTTGCAATATGCTGGGACACTGTCCATCACCTTGTGTCTTATTTTCCTTGGGATAGGTCCTGTCCATGTTAAGAAACTCATTTTTCCAACGGTCCATGTTTTTTTTTCCATGATGAGTGCCAATAATTCTGAGAGAACCCATACTTGACTTTTCTTGCCTGGCCTACTTGTTCACCTCCATAAGTCCTGAATCATTTCTTCTCATACAGTATATTCGGATATCATCTGAACTCTGTCCTGATAAGCTGGCAGCTTCGTCGGTCACAACATGGTCTGGACTTCTGCCGTGCCTATAGTTGGGGAGTGAACCTTTATGAAGTTCTTATGATAAAGGTCCTATGTAATGCATTATCCGAGCTGCACAGTCACCTGACCCAAAACCCAAAACAGATCATTTTGGAAGACTTGCTCTGAAGAGTGAAGGAAAAGCAGCCTGTGCTCAGCATATGCAGAAAATTCTTCCAGACTGTTGTGAA
Organism: Clarias macrocephalus; assembly: GCA_011419295.1. Classification (NCBI taxonomy): domain Eukaryota; kingdom Metazoa; phylum Chordata; class Actinopteri; order Siluriformes; family Clariidae; genus Clarias; species Clarias macrocephalus. Next base: position 40,514 of record JAAGKR010004630.1, read on the forward strand.
AGCATCCCAGATGGCTTCCTCATGAAGTTGCTGAGAGGTTGCCAAGAGTGTGTTAATCTGTCAACAAGTGCACTTGGAAAAACTGAGAATCTAATATAGTGTTAATTTGTTTCACACTTTTTGGCCCCAGAACAGAATTTACCATGGTATCTGAAGGTACCTGTACCATGGCATTTTGACAGTACTTATTTGATATAGTACGTATACCACACTACTCTACATGGTTCTACCATGGTACACATTGTACATTGGTACAATGGTGCATTTACTACAGTATGACAATACATGGTTCTACCATAAAACATAGTATGGCGCTATGAAACACTGTAAAAAAAAAAAAAACCTGTTAACAATGATTAAGTACCATAAGGGTAGTATTTATATAGCAACCTTTAATATAATACCATGGATACCTGATTACCATGGTATCAGCAAATATCTAATATTGTATGGAAGATACTATACCATGCCAGTAGTAGCCTATGTACTAACATAACGAATATGGAACAGTATGTACAAAGTACATAGTATTTTATAATACAAAGTATTTTAGCTAGCTAACCCTTTCTTATCTAACCTAGCTAACGGTTTCTCTTTCAACCTACACTTTAGATAGCTAAACCTTCCAATTCTAAGCTAAGTTTATATCCTACCAATTTCTTCTTCAAGCTAGATTAATATTGTTACTATATATATTTTTTTATTTCTCCATTAACCTAAACTTAGGTCGTGTCCACACATAGCTGGGTATTTTTAAAAATGGAGATTTTTATCTGCGGTTTTGGTCATTGAACGCAGCTTTTGGAAAACTTCCAAAGTGAAGTGGACAGGGGAAACAGATTTTGGCTTGTTGTGACATCACCTTGTGTGCTATTGTTTCCTTTACATGTCATTATCTGTGTGCTAGCAGATTTGACATCAGCCTTGTTTATGAGGATATTTTATACAGTGCAGTAAACTATTGACTGTGTTAACACTGCTTACTGGACTTTTTACATGTGTGTACATACACATGCAGCTACTCACACATTATGTTAACGAACAGAGATGCCTGAATGTACTACGAAGCTGACTGCTGCTACATACAAAACCCTGAAGACAGGCCCCCTTAGACAGAAGCAGCAGTTTTGGATGAGACCCGGACGGACTTCTACACTGCAGACCCAGTAATGACATTTTGTCTGGGCTTCTTATTGGCTCGTGGCAGAACTTAAAAGAGCTTTTTGCATTTTCATGTGGACAAAGATATTTTTAACACGTAGGTCATATGGACAGAATTATAAAAATAAAACCAAAGTAGAAAAATCTCAGCTTTTAAAAATACACAGCTACGTATGGACATGGCCTTAGATTCTTGGAAGCTAACCCTTTCACCTTCAAGCTAAGCTCATATTTTAGCTAGCTAACCCTTTCAACATCTACCTTTAGTTCATATTCTAGCTAGCTAATCCTTTTTTCTTCAACCTGCACTTACATTCTAGCTATCCCTTTCTCCTTTAACATAAATGTATATTTTAGCTAGCTAACCCTTTCTCCCTCAACCTAGTTATAATCTAGCTAGTTAACCATTTTTTTTTGTGCCTCTAATCTAAGCTGATATTTTACAAGCTAACCATTTCTGCTTCAATCTAGCCCAATATTTTCGCAGGCAATCACTTTAGGCTTTAACGTAAATTTAGCATTTTACTAAGCTAACCCCTTCTCCTCTAGCCAAAGTTTATAATTTAGTTATCTTACAATTTCTGGTTCAACCAAAGCGTGTATTTTAGCTAGCTAAACATTTTTCCTCCAACCTAAGCTTATATGTTAATAAGCTAACACTGTTATTGTTGCCTTTCTCTTTATATTTAATCTTATATTTTAGCTAGTAAGTCTTTTTCCTTTGGACTAAGCTTACATTTTACAAGCAAACATCTTCTCTTCTAACCAAGGCTTATATTTTCAACTAACCCTATTTCTTTCCCTAGCTACCCGTTTCTCCTAGTACTTAATCTTTCATTTTCATTTTATCTGTCTAACCCTTCTCTTTTCTAGTAGACCTTACATTTTAGGTAATGATTATATTTTTGCGAGAGAGGATTTCAGTTGAACAAATATAAAAGATTGGAGCAGAATGACTTCACAAACATTTTCCTTTCATACACCCTTCATTTTAGTTACACTTAATTTGATATTTTACATTTATTGATATTTCCTTTTTCTCCTCTGTATCTTAACTTTCTTTCTGGTTTGATCTGGTTCGAGCCAAATATATCTCAGCGAACTGTTGGTTTTAGCATTAATGTACTTGTGAGGTGCTTTGTGTAGTTGCCATGCGACAGTCATGTGATGTGTTGTGAAGGTGTATTCTGCCATCTCGTCTAGAATGCATGTTAAGCACTTTGATTTGCATAATTTTTAATTATTGAAACCCTTAAAACTTTTGTAGTCATCTTTAGACAGCAGCTAGTTAATTGTGTAAAATTTTGTCAAGGGAGAAAAGCTACAATTAATCTAACTGCCACTTTCTTTCTTTCTTTTAATCTTTTTGGAGGTAATTCTATTGACGTGCATATTACCGTGGCTTACTGCAACCTTAAGACTTTTTTTTTTTTTTTTTAGTTAAGATTCAAAAAAAGGCTTTAGTCATTATGTAGCTACACAGCAAATGTTTTTGTGGCTTCAATCTTAAAATCGTTGTGTTTGTGCATTGCATCCTTGCATTATATTCTAACCTGCCCTGTGTACAGAAGTAAAAATCATCCTGAGTTAACTTTCAGACAGTTATTAGAGCCATCTGCATGACATGTTTACCAACCAAGCACGAGATATACTCTGCCTCATGTCTATGAGCTTTTTATGCAAGTTGTAAACACCACACTGATACTATTTAATTTATCTGAGGTTTTATAGGTTATATACTCCAGGTAACTAAATTGCTTTCCAAGGTATTCAACTTTATTCTTTATGCAGTTGATGCAATATGGAATAGGTTGAAAAGCAAGCGATACGTTCATTTAGGAACAAGTATATCATCAAATGTGAAACTATAAAATTATGCATGTTTAATTTTAACCCAATATCATATTTCTTAATGCTTTTGTCAGGGCTGTTCTGCTTGGACAAATGTGGATGCCCAGAGATTATTTATTTATTTATTTATTTATATTGAAAAAAAAGAAAAAAAAGAAATCAGAACATGTGTATTTGTGTATGTGTGCAGTTATATGTGTGTTAATGTGTGTCTACGTGTCCGAGTTGTTGAAAATGAGCTCCCCACCTGGACTCAATGGCCAAGAAAAAACATGTGCGATGTTCTGGAAAATTGGTGCAAGTATTCCCGATAGACTCTGTACCGTTTACAAAGATGCTGCACGTTTGCCGTAGCTGAACAAATGAGACATTTCGGAGAAACATGTTCTCCGAAGCCTGGTTTCATAAAACTTCATGATGCTTGCGAGTGAGCTGTTCGTGGAGTTGAGTAAGTTACCGCTAATCGGCCAGGAGCATGTACGGGATAATAGTAGGAATAACAGGCGCTGAATATTAAATACTCATTTAAGAGATAATCCAACGAGACACTACATCCCTCAGATACACAGTACATGTGTTATTCAGAACTGATAACAATAGTAGAAGGAATTACTTTTTACTATTAATGGAGTGATTTGTCATTTTTACAGCCTTTCTAATAGACTCCATACCTCTTTTAAATACAACTACTTTATAATGCAGATCTTTTAATGCACTATACCATCAAACACATAAAACATATAACACATTATGGGGTCAAACCACCAAGTTTTGTGCCTGTTGGGCCCTTGAGCAAGTCCCTTAACCCTCAACTGCTCAGATGTATAATGAGAAAAAAATATAAATGAGTGGAATACTGGATTAGTGCGTCTGCCAAATTCCTAAATGTAAATTATACTGTATAACCTGACATTTTACTGAGTTTTTAAATGCAGTTATATATTTGCAGTAACTGTGAGCAATATATGTATGTATTTCTACTTGTCAAAAAATGTGAAAATGTTAAAAAACAAAAAAACTATCTTTGTGCTGCAAAGCTCATTTATGGGCCAGAAAATTATAACCAGAATCCTGAAATAAATCAAGTTAACCATAAGCCGTTTATTTCTAGAAAAGATACAATTCACATCTGTGATTTGGTATCTTTAAAATGCGATTAATAAAACAGTTCTGAATCCGTGGTTAAAAATTACAGACTGCAGCTTTAAAGAAGAATCAGAAAAACAAAACAAAACCAAAAAATGCCTGGATAGAAATATACACAAATACACACACTCAAGGAGGAAAGCCATTAACAATTCTGCCTGCATTTTAATGAGGAAAGCAGGGGGGGCACAACAAGAGTGCACACACACACACACACACACACACACACACACACACACACACACACACACACAAATATACACATCTATTGGAAATTGACACTCTGAGAATTAACAGATGATGAATCCACCCACGCATAAACAATAGCCCAATGTGATATGACCTCGTAGACATACTGCCATACAACACTGACACAAACACACACACACACATATAGCTTGGGGTTGAATACAAGGATTCTGCTTTCTTTACGAAGTTTGCTTTTAAAATAAACTTTTATTTCAGACTTTAGTATAAATCCATTTTCTTGGTATGTTTCATTTGCCTTCTCCTATTGCGTGAAATGCAGGAGGACCGAAACAGGAGTTTTGTTTACTCCAACACTGGTTTTAACACACCTCTGTTGATTTGGTTACCATTATGTTTCCATCCAAATGTTTGTAAGGCAAGGCCTCGGAGCTTCAACACAATAGAAGCAGAGCAGAGGCACCCACAAGCCATTGCGGTACTCCTTTTACACTGAGCACCTTCAGAATGAATGGCATCCTCTCTCAAAATAAGGTAAAGTGAACAAAACAAGGGAGGTAGGCCTCATTGAGTGATGTTTAGAGAGTGCCACAGACATTCCAGAGGCTTCACAAACATAAAAATGTTCTCTAGTGTTATGAGAACAAAATGGAACACCTTGGCATAAAGCTTTAAAGGTTTGGAAGAAATCTTGAGAGAACCATTCTCAGAGTGAAGCATGGTGCTGGGAGCATCATGTTGGGATTTACCCCTGACTCGGGTATATACAGTACATCGCTGTGTATACTGTATGTGTTTGATGCAGAAGAAGTTAAGAGAGGAGAAAGGAGGATGCTTCTGTTCTGCATGGATGCACAGCTCAGGACCAAAAAAATTATAATTATGTCCACACTCTCACACACACACACACACACATATATACACACCGACTTTTCTTGTTTATTGGCTGTCGAGTCTCGGCATTCCTGTTGTGTGTTAATAGTTTATGACACTGTGGCTCGGCTGAGCGTATGATTCAGTGGTGTGTTAAGAAATGCAGATGGGTTTGCTCTAAATACCTCGCCTGAAATCGATGCAGATTATATTCATCACGTCGCGTCTGACCATATCAATTTAAATCCAACCGAGGAGGAGAGAGAGTGAGGGAAAAAGAAGGACGCTTCTGAGAATTTATCTCGCTGTTTATTACCGCTATGGCTCCGTGGGCTTCTCAAAATAAACCGTACGTCTTCAGGCAAGCCGCGATCATTTGTTCCCAGCGGAAACTTTGATGAGATGTTAAGGTGGATTTAAGCCAGTAATTGCCTGTGTGGCATAGGGAAAGTGCATTTCACTTATGAACCACAAGCCTGGTTCCTTAAGATCTTACAGTTCTGCTGATGGATCTGTCATATGATGTAGAATCGATAAGTGCTAAGTAAAGAAACGTATTTACGTATTTAAGGTTGAACTTGCGTACTCAACATTAAAAATGTTTTATTGGGTTTATTGAAAACGCAGATAATTGGATAGGGACAAAAATTAACTTGAGTGAGTAGCAGTAAACGCCTTCAAGCTGAAATTGTTGAAAACCTGTGGTAACTGGTGTAACAGGTTCGACCCCTTTTGCACGGGCGAGGTCTCACGGGGGAAAAAGGGTAATTTTATTTAGAATAAAAATGGCGACGGGGCCACGAAATCCGGCTCCGTTTAGAGTTCAAGAGCCGCAGGGAATCCGGCAGTGAGCTCGCGGCTGTCCTCACAGGGGTGATCAACGGGCAGAATACTGTAACTTTCACGACTTTTGAAGTCCCTGGGGGACGTTCCATTCGCACACCTCCAGAAGGGGAGGCTTCCTAGCTAGTGAGCTTTGGAGTGAGTGTGGAGTGATAAAAGATTTGGGCGCACGACCTTCACAGGCCGTGACACTGGAATAACCACTTTTTACAACTGTGGTGAGACGAAAGGCATTCCAGAATGCACAGGAGCAGGACTCTGAGACTAAAGTGGACATAGAGCCAAGTTCTGGGGGTAAAAAAATGCTCAGGTTTATGTTTTTCTACATAACCTTTTTCCAGCAATAAAAAAACAAAATATGTGGGTGAGTCAAACATATCCGCACTTCTGTTATATTACCACATGGTCCTATCAGTGCTCTATGAGAAAATGGTGTAACATTAGTCCATTTGTAACTATGGTGTGAGCAAAAATGGATACCCCACTTGTGATTTTCAAAAAAGAAGATCAGCGTGCAGTGATTCTTTTTATATGTGGTCTGAGGGTAAACCTTGTATTGAAAACAACCCACGGAAGAGCATAAACAGAAGTATTTGGATATCTGCAAACAAACTTTGGACTGATAATCTGAGGAAGGTGAAAGTTTCTTAAAGAGAATCATTACTGGTGACTAGACATGGATTCATCACTGCGAGCCTGAGAGTAAATGGCAGAGTAATGGAACGGAAACAGCCGCAATCACCGACCGAGAAAAAGTCAAATATCAGCTGGAAAATTCATCAATGCGTACAGTTTTCTGGGATCCTCAAGGGCCAGGATTAGAACATTATCAGGAACAATGTTCAACAATCAACAGGGTTTGTTACAGTGAGACGCTTATTGAAGAGCTGCAGCCTAAACTTCGGATTAAATCCCGATGACTGCTATCCAAGTGTGTTGTGATCTTGCCCACACAAAACTTCATTTTGAGGTGTTAAAGAGTCCTCCCTATAGTCCTTACCTCACTCAGTCAGACATTCACCTGTTTGGTCCCCTGAAAGCAGCCCTACGAGGACGAAGATTCACTTCTGATGAGGAAGTGAAGACAGTGGTGCATTCGTGGCTCGCAGCTCAGCCGTAAACACTTTTTAATGAGGGAACACGACAGCTTGTTGACAGATGGACAAAGTGTATTGAAAAGCAAGGAGATTTATTTGTCTTATCTAAAAGTTTATTAAAATATTTCTAACAACATAACATTCGTATAAGGGTTAAAGCCGGGGATAATATTTTGTCTGTTGATCAGTTTAAGAATAATAATCATTGTGATTCCTACCCTCCGAGTTGCGGCAGTGGTAAAAGTGCTCGCCCTATCATCCGGAGATCGCTAGTTCGAATCCCGGGTGGTGCTGTAACCTCTCGCAGCCGGAGGTCTAGAGAGAGCTGATTGGCCGAGCTCTCTCAGAGGGGAGGGATGAGAGGTACTTAGTGCTCCCACATTAATCACGGCTCTACAGCCAGTCAGGGGCGTCTGTGAGCTCACGCAATGGAGGGAGCGGATAGCGCCGTCCTCCGAGTGTGTTACGCCGCCCTCAACGGTGCGCGAGCGAGCAGTTCGAAAAGATGCGGTCGTCACGTGGTTCGGAGGAAACACGTGATAGTCCTCGGCCCTCCCGGCTGAGTGGTAGTAGTAGCCTTAATGTGGGAGCCCCCTAGTGACGGGGAGGAATTGGACACGACTAAATTAGGGAGAAAAATCGGTGAAAAATCCCCCCCCCCCCAAAAATAATCATAATAATCATTGTGATTCCTATAGAGGTGCTGTTACAGAATATGAATCAACACCTTCTGACCAATCAGAAACAAGACGTATAAGCTGTATTTACTTTTTCTACTTCGCTGACATACTGTAAATAAAAAGAAATGAAGATAAAAGGGGAAAAAAAAACGCAATTCACGTTACTTATGTCTTCGGTTAGAAGCTGAAAATGGCATAATTAGGCCTTATTACTTTTACGTCTATCAATTCGTGCATTATAGTCGCCCTCTCAGGTTGGTCACGGTGGAAACTCGGCTAGCGGGTGAAAATTGGAAATGACTAAATTAGAAGAAAACCGGATTATGAAAAATCCTCCACAGCTTTGTGTCATGAATACACAAACGCCTAATCGTTTAAAGTGGCCCATCTGGAGATGTAATATGGTCACTGTGACTGACCTCATTATAATCCAAACTCTATTTCTCTCTTTCTTCTTCCTCAGGCTTTTAGGAGACAGCTTGTCTGCACGTTGTTCAAATGGCAGCATCTTTTTTCCCCCCTCTCTCTCTCTATCTTTCGTTGTCTTTCGAGATCTGCTTTCATGTAGCGTCACTTTACATTTCCCCTTGCTGGAGTGAGAGGAAACACGAGGACACGAGAGAGAAAGAGAGATGGGGGAGACTCGAATGACAAGCGGGTTTGTCGTTTTCAATTCTGAGAAGCTGAGGCATCAAATGGGAGTGGAGAGAAGGGCTAATCTTTGGACATCACTGTATGTGTGTGTGTGTGTGTGTGTGTGTGTGTGTGTGTGTGTGTGTGTGTGTGTGTGTGTGTGTCGATTGTTGTTGCCTTACACTCTGAGACACAGACCGGTCTGATATTACAGCAGACGGACAGGGTGCATCGATCTGAGCTGAAACTCTACACAGGAACTACAGCATTATTAATTATACACTCATGCAGCACACACAACACAACATGATACACACACTCACACACACATACACGTTCCTGTTGGTGCTTTTTCTTTTCCACTGACCTTTTGGTGTGTTGCTGAGAGTCAAGTAATCAGTAATCAGGAACACACACACACACACACACACACACACACACACACACACACACAGCTCATTAATGAGGTTAGTCTCTGTCACCAGCAGGGTTGATTATTATAGAACACACTGAAGTGTTTTATTCTTCTTATACCACAGCAATTGTACTGTACATGAATTTTTAAATAAAAAATAAGTGTTTCTTCAGCATGTCCCTACTTTTTTATTATTTTTTTTTATTTTAAGTTATTTTATTTTAATGTTGTCTTCCATCCTGCACATGGTGGAAAACTTCCTCACATTGGAGACTCCTTCCCTATTTCCTTCACTTTATCAAGAGTCATGTTGTGCTTTGCGGTCTTAATTTATTTACTATATAAACAGCCATGCCATAAACAGATGAGAACTATAAATGAAAAATAGATTTTAAATAAATGGACAAAAATTTCTGATGGGGCAACATATGATGTAATGGTTAGCACTGTGGCCTTGCACGTCCATAGTCGAGGGTTTGTTTCCTGCCTCAGGTCTGTGTCCATGGAATTTGCATGTCCTCTCCATGTTGGTGGGTTTCCTCCTGGTACTCCAGTTCCTCCCACAGTTCAAAGACATACAGATTAGGTTAGCTGGCATTCCCAATTTGCCAGCAGTGTGTGTGTACGTGTGTGTGCCCTGTGATGAATTGGCACCCTGTCCAGTGTCTACCCCACCTCGTGCCCTAAGTCTCCGTGACCCTTTATAAAGGATAAAATGGTATAAAAGATGAATGAATTTCTGAGGAATAGATAAGGAACAAAATTGTTACAAATAATAGGTTCTGTAGAACTTTCTCTGTATTATGTTAACTTATTCTTGACTAATAATAAGAAATTTATCAACATCCCATTGTCTAAGTTTAAACTTGCATTACAATCTGGGTTGTAGTGGAGGCTAAATGCATTAAAACTGCATTCACGCACCTCCTAAAAGCATTTACTCAATTTACTGACTAGCTTTAACTCATCTCTGACTAGCATCTCCTCACTTCTGAGTAGCATGTCCTCTCCTCTGACTAACGTTTCCTCACATGAGCCTAGTGTTAACTCACCTCTAATTAACGTTACCTCACCTCTGACTAGCGTTTACTTCTGACCACTTCTATGCTTTTAGGGATTACGGTGGATTTGTTATTAAGACTGGAATGCATATTTTATTTCTCAGATAATGTGCCATTCATGCTATAACAATGACTTGAAAGGGAAAAAACAGTCTAAAGTCAGATTACAATGCTTTCTCATGTCTGCTCAGAGAAAAAAAAAAAAGAAATAGTTTCTTCACTAATTTTAGCTTTGTTTAATTGTCTTCAAATTACATAACTGGGTATTATTTGCTGCATCTTAACATGCACATTGTATTTATTGATTTTCTTGTTTGTTTAGAATGGCTGCTTCATATTAAGGAACTTCAGGAACCCTGTTCATAACATGTTGAGCCTGGGCTTCATTAGACACCAGTGGTTGTCTAATAAAGTTTTGATCTAGTGTTAACTCACCTCTAATTAGCGTTAGCTCATCTCTGACTAGCGTTAACTCACCTCTCCCCTATAAACACAAGACTTTGACTAGCGTTTACTCACCTCTGACTAGCTTTAACTCACCTCTGACTAGTCCTTACTAACTTCACCTCTATAAACACTAGACTCTGACTAGCGTTTACTCACATCTGAATAGCTTTAACTGACCTCTAAGTAGCACTTACTCACCTCTGACTAGTATTTACTCACCTCTGACTATCTTTAACTCACCTCTGACTAGTCCTTACTAACTTCACCTCTATAAACACTAGACTCTGACTAGCGTTTACTCACATCTGAATAGCTTTAACTGACCTCTAAGTAGCGCTTACTCACCTCTGACTAGTATTTACTCACCTCTGACTAGCTTTAACTCACCTCTGACTAGTCCTTACTAATCTCACCTCTATAAACACTAGACTCTGACTAGTGTTTACTCACCTCTGACTAGTGTTTACTCACCTCTGACTAACATTTACTCACCTCTGACTAGCTTTAACCGACCTCTGACAAGTGTTTACTCAACATTGACTAGTGTTTACTTAACTCTGACTAGTATTTACTCAAGGGGCTGATGTTACAAAAAACTTCCACACAGTTATTCATAGTTTTATACTCATTGCATTCATATATAAAGTAATGTTAAAAGTTAGTACCCCCTCTTTTAATTCTATGAGTTTTTGTTTGAAAACATGATAAAATATAATCTGATCACAGTGGGTCATGGTATTAGGTAAAAACAATCTCAAACGAATGGCAACATATACCGTTTTTTACCATGATTTATTTACAAAAATAGTATATAGTATTGCCCCCCCCCCAAAAAATGCAGGCAATACTACATACCTGTACACCCTTACTGCTTGTACAGGATTTAATAGGGTAAGTTGCCGCCAGGTATTGCTCATCATCAGCCCTTCATTACCTGATCATCAGCAGGTGTGCAGACCTCGATAAAAGCAGAAATTTTTTGACAGTTTGCTTGTCTCGAGCATTCAGGTGTGTGTTAACACAATGCCGAGAGGGAAAGACATAAACAATGGTCTTGGAGAAGCAATTATTGCTGCACATCAATCTGGAAAGGGTTATAAAACCATTTACAAACAATGTGGAGTTCAACATTCTACAGTAAGAAAGGATATTCACAAGTGGAAAGCATTCAAGAAAGTTGCCAATCTTCCCAGGAGTCGACGTCCCATCACATTCACTCCAAAGTCTGACAGTGCAACGCTCAGACAAATAAAAAAACAGATGCGACCTAACAACATTTCAGCAGAAACAACTAATACCCACTGTCAAGGATGGCAGTGGAGGGGTGATGATTTGGGCTTGTTTTTGCAGTCACAGGACCTGGCCAGCTTGCAGTCAATAAATCAACCATGAACTCCTCTGTCTACCAGAGAATTCAAACGGCACATGTGAGGCCATCTGTCCGACAGCTAAAGCTTGGCCGAAATTCGGTCATGCAACAAGAAACAGACCCAAAGCACACAGTAAATCTACATCAGAATAGATGAAAAATACCAGAATCAAGGTTTTGGAATGACCTAGTCAAAGTCCAGGCCTGAACCCAACTGAAATGCTGTGGCAGGACCTTATGAGAGCTGTGCATGTGCAAATTCCAAAAAACTTTGAAGTGAACTGAAGGAATGTTCTGAAGAAGAATGATGTGAGAGGAAATGATAAAGGAAATGATAAAGGCTCCACAAGCTATTAAATTATAGGGATACTTAGTATTGCGCCCTTTTTTTGCCTTTTTTAAAAATAAATAATGGCCCGAGTTTCCCTTAACTACAGTAAAACTGTGTTCTTGACCTTATTCCTGACTTCTAATAATACATTTAACACCCCAATGTACAATTTAAACCTAAAGTTTAATATGGTATGAATTGTTCATACTTTATACCGTGAATATATTGTACACGGAATGGTAGTGGGATAAGTTTCCCTTTGAACTGGGTTCTTGACCTTATTCCTGACTTATAATAAGAAATTTGCAAACATCCCAGCATCTGACCTAAACACCCAGTATAATATTTACTTAAAAACATAAATGAACTTTAACTTTGGATTATTTGAAAATTTAGAAGAACAGTGTACATGTGAGGAAAAACTTGAGATAACAATGAGAAGAGAATTATGAAATACAATCAACCTTCTTCATGCATATTTTTGTGTGTATACAGTATGTATAGTGGCATCATCATCAAAATAGAGGGCTGCAAGTGATATACAATCTGCATTTTCAGTTCCATCTCAAAATTGCAATGATTGCAGCAGAGAGGAAGAATGAGAGATAACATATAGCAAAGTCTGCGCGCAACCTTTCCCCGGAAACTTGTCTAAAATTAGTCCTGACCCATTTCAGCTTAAAAAAAAAGAACCCAATTTTAACTTGTAACAATGGAGTCCTAATTCACGTTGCCTTTGCTTCCACTTCTATGCTTTTAGGGATTACGGTGGATTTGTTATTAAGACTGCAATGGATCTTTTATTTCTCAGATAATGTGCCATTTATGCTATAACAATGACTCGAAAGGGAAGAAAAAAGTCCAAAGTCAGATTACAATGCTTTCTCATGTCTGCTCAGAGAAGAAAAAAAAAAAAGTTTCGTCACTAATTTTAGCCTTGTTTAATTGTCTTCAAATTGCATAATTGGGTATTATTTGCTGCAGTTTAATATGCAGATTTGGTTGTCGATTTAATTGTATTTATTGATTTATGGACTTCATTAGACACCAGTGGTTGTCTAATAACGTTTTCACCTTGCAAGCTATGATTAAAAATATTATTTTACATTTTATTACTTATAACATTTTCATACATGTACACAATTGTACACATATGTACCTACTGTATATGAGCTCATCTTTGTGTTTTATTTATCTTATACTGTATAATAGACCCTTAAAAAAATATATTGTCCGTTTTTGAATGTTTATAGTTTTAATATTTTTAAAACAATATATTTATTTAACAATGCCCGTTTTTGCATATTTATCACACACAAATGATTGAGGTCATTAAACAAATTTTAATATTACACAAAGATAATACAAAATGCATTAAATGATTTTTAAATCAGGATTTCATCTCATACGGGGAAAAAAGCTCTTCAAACCTGCCTTGCCCTATGTGAAAAAGTAATTGCCACTATACCTAATAACTGGTTGTGCCACACTTGCCAGCAGCAGCTGCACTCAAGCACTTGTGATAACTGGCAATGAGTCTGTCTCATCGCTCTGGAGGAATTGTGGCCCACTCTTCTAAGCAGAATTGGTAAAATTCAGGCACATCGGAGGGTCTAACCCGTTTAAGGTCATGCCACAGCATCTCAATCGGATTTAGGTCCAGGCTTTGACTATACCACTATAAAACCTTTATTTTGATGTTTTGAGCCATTCAGAGGTGGACTTCAGCTGGTGGGTTTTTTGATCATTGTCCTGCTGCATAAACCCAAGTGCTCTTGAGCTTGAGGTCAAAAACTGACAGCTGGACATTCTTCGTCAGGATTTTCTGCAGAAGCGAAGAATTCATGGCTCCATCAATTATGGTAAGTCGTCACGGTCCTGAAGCTGCAAAGCAGGCTCAGACCATCACACCACCACCACCACCATGTCTGACTGTTGGTATGATGTTCCTTTCATGAAACACTGTCTTTATTTTATATCAAATGTAAAGGGACACACAACTCCAAAATGATAAACTTTTGTTCCATCAGTCCACAGGATATTTGCAAAAGTCTTGGGGATAATTAAGATGTTTTTTGGTAAATGTGTCGCCTTTGTGTTCTTTTTGGTCAGCAGTGACTTTTCGCTGGGACCTTTCCCAGTCTCTTTCTTATTGTTGAACCATGAACAAAGACCTTAACTGAAGCAAGTGAGGCTGACAGTTCTTTTCAGTGGAGTCCCAAATCCTTAGAAATGGCTTGATAACCCTTTCCAGGCTGATACTTGTCAATTTGTTTCTCATCGGTCCTTGAAGTTCCTTAGATCGCTTTTAAAAATTTATTTATTTATTTATTTATTTATTTTTTATACATGTTTCAGAGGATTACTTCGTGTCAGGTTCTATTAAAGTAATTTATTGATTCAACAAGCAGTAATCTGGCAGTAATCAGGCCTGGGTGTGGCAAATGAAATTTAACTCAGCTATCCAAAAATCACAGTTTATTTGTGATGAGGGTCAGGTAGGTTTAGAAAGATTTTTTTTCCCCCCTTAATAAATGAAATCATCATTTAATCATAACTATATTCATATTTATGGTTATCAGGTTATCCTTGTGTGATATTCAAATTTGGTTGATGATGCAAAAAAAAAATATTTAAAAAATTAAATCAAGAAGAGGACAAGCACTTTTTCACAGCACTGTACTGTATATACTGTACTGTACTGTATCTATACAAACATGCATGTACAGGTATACCCACATGTACTGAATAGGTACAGTTAGCCTATTGTGAGAAATGAGATTTTAAATTGCTGCTATTATTTTTTTATTTAGCACCAACCAGCTCACCACCACTTTGCCTCAGGGTCTCCATGCTGGTGCTTACCTCGCAATATGTGCCCCAATCTTAGTAACTACGCTTTTCTAGCTTGCAGCCATTAATGTTTATAGTTACAGTCAATGTTGCTTTGAGATCCTTATCACATGCTCAGATATTTGCTTGGACCACCTTTAGCTTTGATTACGACATGTGGTCCCTATCACATTGTTTTAACAACCCCATGCGATGTACCTTATGTTTATTTCCATCCAGAGTTAAACATTTTTGGCTGAGATCTTGTATTGATACCAGCTTTGTAACGTCTTTTCCTGCCCATCTTAAAGACATTTAACATATACATTGTATTCGTCTAATTATACAGTATGTATCTTTCATTAGTCAGAGATTTACACATATAAATTCATACTTGTTGATGTCAAGATGTCATTGAACAGGAAATGAAGTGCTGTTAAACTCGATAACATCATCTTAGATAACACACAAACGCACACACGGTGACATTGCTCTTCTCAGCGTCTCAGTCTACACCTCATCAGCCCACAGCGAGACAGAGAGTGATATCCTAAGAAACAGAGTAATGGCAAAGTAGAGGGGATCGAAGGAAAAGGAGAAGGCGACTCACCTCAGGTGATCCCCGATCCTGTCATTGTTTATTAACCACCGCAGCGACTCGATTGAACCCAGCTCCTGTTTGTAGCTCCGGCGTTCACTAGAATTCAAAGTCACTGTTAGACATCTTCAGAAAAGTCCATTTCTAGGAGTAGTTTTGTTGTTGTTGTTGTTGTTGTTGTTATTGTTACAGTATGCTATGGTAATCTTGTTCCAGTCACTCAAACCAAGCTTAGGATTAAAAGCAGCATGTTGGCGTGGACTCTTAAGACCAAGACCAGCTTGAAGTTTAGTCATTTTCAACCTTCTGTTAAAATTAATTCAATCTTTTGGTGAATATTTTTTTATTTTAGTGGTTTTTATGTTTCGTATTCTAGAAACCCAAACAAGAGCAGGAAAAAGCATCAGTTGCTAGTCTTTCGGCTGCTCCCATAGATGGGTTGCCACAGTGGAGTATCCAGTCCGCACATAACTTGGCACAGATTTTACGCCAGGTGCCCTTCCTGACGCAACCCATCCCATTCGCTTCTGTACAGCTCTGTTAAAGTGTTACAATTGCTTTGAGGTCTGGACTTTGCCTCTTTTATGTTTTAGACATTCTGATGTAGATTTTCTGGTGTTGCGTGACTGAATTTTGACCAAGCTTTATCTGTTGGACAGATGGCCTCACATTTACCTTTAGAATACTTTGGGATACTGGAAAGTTCATGGTCTCCTCAAGGAGTGCAAGGTGCCCAGGTCCCGTGGCTGCAAAAACAAGCCCAAATCATCACCCCACCACTGCCATTTTTCACAGTGGGTATGAGATGTTTCTGATGAAATGCTGTTTCATTTTCCCCACATATACTGTAGCGCTGAGCATTAAGGCCAAACAGCTCCACTTTGGTCTCATTTGTCTTCCAGAAGCCTTGTGGTTTGTTCAGATCTAGTTTTGTGAACCTTAGTCATGTTTTTGTGTTCTTTTTCGACGGAAGGGGGTGTCTCCTGGTAAACCCCTCCCAACTAACCGTACTTGTTCAGTCTTCTTTTAACTGCGCTGTCGTGGACTTTAACATTTCAAATGCTTAGTGAGGCCTGTAGGGTCTGAGATGTACAGTAACTCTGGTTTGTTTATTTATTTGTTTTTTTCCCCAGCATTGCCCGGTCTGATGTTTGGGTGAACGCCGTGGGACGTCCACTCCTGGAAAGGTTGGCAACTGTCTTGAATGCTTTCCGCTTGTCTTGAGTGAATACTCTTTCTCACTGTAGAACATTGAATTCCAACAAAATTCCAAATAGTTTGGAAATACTGAAATGACTATTGCTTATTTCCTTCCCTCTTGTTATTGTGTTAACACACACCTGAATGCTGCAGACCAGCAAACTGCCAAAACTTCTCCTTTTATAGGGGTCTGCAAACCTGCACATGATCAGTTAATGAAAGTCTAATGATTAGCCTGGCTGCAACTTACTATCTTAATCTTGCTTAGTTTTATTTGGAAAAAGTTGTTCATCTGAGGTTGTATTTGCCTAATACTAAGACCTGCTATGATCAGCTGATTTTCATGAAGATTTCACACGCACACACCAAACTGAATTAAAAGAGCGGCACTAACCTTTACACATGACCATATAGGCATACGGTATATTTCACCTTTTTAGGTTTTTCTCATGAATAAAACATGCCGCATTAACATGGCGGATATAGATTTCTCAGCTAGTTCTTTGGTACAATGGTGATATTCATTTTAATTTATGGATTTTTTTTCTACTGGAATGTTCTGTGAAAAAGCAAGTTTTTAATCGAGATACAAGCAAAATTAATTAAAGAGATCATTCATCATGAGCCATATAGTACTGTTTTTGTTTCAGGAGATGAAAATGGTAATGGGCTCAGCTGTGATGTGGAAGAGAAACTGGCTGGAAATTGCCACGAATCATTACTCGATTCTTCTCAAATTACATACATATTCATCTCCATCTACAAGTTGTTCCTCGTCTCTGAACAGAATGGTAATTGCTGTTTGAAACAAAATAATTACGCATTTGGTTCGAGGTGTCTTTTTGGCAAAACAAACATTTCCTCCATAAACTAACTGCTTGACTAACGTTCTTGATTTGATATTTAGCCTAGAGGTCGTGCGTGTGTGTGCGTGTGTGTGCGTGTGTGTGCGTGTGTGTGCGTGTGTGCGTGCGTGTGCGTGCGTGTGTGTGCGTGTGCGTGCGTGTGTGTTGCAAAGCAGAGGCAGGTTGATGTCACCTTGCACTACTTGCCAAAGCTTCTAATTGCAGTGTCTTTCACACTCATGCACACACACACACACACACACACACACACACACACACACACACACACACACACACACACACTGTGCAGCAGCTGTCACTTGTGTGAGGGAACAGGCAGAAGTGCATGTATGTGCAAGTGTGTGCTTGTGTTTGCTAATTATCCAGATGCTGAGGATAAGCGACTGAACGGGATGAGCAGTTGAAATCGTAACCACACACACACACACACACACACACACACACACACACACCTTTAACACTGCACTCACAACCACAGAGTACACACATAGCTCTGATTAGCTAGTGATGGTGACCTTGCAATGTGTCATTCCTGAAGTGTTGAGGTCAAATACGCTTCATCTGTGAGGAGTCAGGGTGTGTGTGTGTGTGTGTGTGTGTGTGTGTGTGTGTGTGTGTGTGTGTGTGTGTGTGTGTGTGTGTGTGTGTGTGTGGGTGGGTGACAAGTGTCCCTCCTTCTTAGCTACGTAATTTGTCACTCGTTTGGTGGTCGTAGGGTCTGTCAACCGAGTGGTGCTGACATTGAGAGTAAACACACACACACACACACACACACACACACACACACACACACACACACACACACACATACACACACACACACACACACACACACACACACACAC